>JAWZYV010017445.1:0-73303 GCA_038373885.1 Cheiracanthium punctorium | reverse complement strand
TGATTGATATTAAGAAAAAGTGTCTTTTAAAAATAGTAGTACCATTTTCATTAAGATCAGAGATATTACGTAAAGCTCATGAAGAATTCGGCCACCCCGGAATAAATAAAACAGTACAATTAATTACACCCCAATATTGTGGAAGATATAAATAATTATGTAAAACATTGCCACGTTTGTCAAATTAATAAGAGGCAGAAAAGGTTTGGATTGCTGCAAGAGGTTCCTCCAACAGACCAACCTTTTGAATGCTTAAGCTTAGACACAGTGGGAGGTTTTAATTATTATAACTCAACAAAAAAATACCTACATTTAATAATTGACCATGCTACGCGTTATGCTTGGGCTTTTCCGTCAAAAGGCGTAACTACAGAGACCTACACTAATTGCTTAAAGCAGATCTTCCAAATTCTTAAGCTACACGTGCTCCCCGGGTGGTGCTAAATGAGTAACAGTTTTGCAGCCGAGATCAAAAAATCGTGGAGAAGTGCCATCCTCAATCTCCCTGACTGTCCAAGAAGTAATACAGTGGCTGCCTTTCGACTGGCATCTGGACATGACTGTTTATATGCCCATCTTTACCGCTTCAACCTAGTAGATAGTCCTGCCTGCCCCCTCTGCCGCAGTGGTGCGACAATGGATGCCGATCATATCCCCGTTTGCTCTGCTCTGCTCCAAGAACTGTATCTATTCCCGATACTGGGAGGCTAGAGATTCTTTGAACAGTTTGGTTGCCTGATTTTGCAGTTTTAGTGCTTTTAATGTTTTAAATATTCTTAGTTTGTTTTGTTTCTCTGATCTCTGTACGGCGTAAGGATAATGTCTGTAATCGCCTGCTGCATTGGAAAAAAAAAAAGATCTTCCAAATTCAAACTCCAAAAAAATTATTAACAGACCGAAATGCAGCTTTCACTTCATCTAAATTTAGAAGATTTTTAGAAAGTAACAATGTTAAACAGTTGCTTACCACAGCCCACCACCCACAGACAAATGGAAAAGTAGAGAGAACAGTGATGTCGCTAGACTTTGGCAGAGACGGGTCCTTGGGACCCAGGACTCCAAAATTTACGGGTCCTTTTTTTCCCAAAAAGTGGGTCCTTATCGATATAAAAGCATTTGGTTAATTTCACGACTGATGTTATCATGTCTCACCCATTTTGGTGTGCTGATGCCTATGAATATCTTATTTATAAATAACCTAAAACTTATATTTCAAAAAATAAATAAATAAAATCAATTATAATTAATCGAGAAAAATTTGTTGTGACATGCAAGTCATTTACTTTGCCTTCACGGCAAAGCCTTCCTGATGATGCCCTGAATCCTAATAATTAATAAATCCTAATAATAAAATCCCCTTTTGTATGTACAGTAAAAACCGGGAGAAAGGCTGCATCGGTAGAAATGTTAAAGAAAGTAAAATGTACTCGCAGAACAGCCGCAACATCTTAAATTATTAAAACTACAATAAAATACCGTTCAAGCGCCCCTCCATCTTATATTAATTAAAAAAATAATTACTATGTATTAATAAATTTATCACAAGGAAAATAGGAATATATTTGAGGAAGGAAAGAATATACAACATTAAAATGTGGAACACCCCCCCCCTTTTCTCTTCTAGATTGTTTAAAATATTTATCACTTCTATAGCTTATAGATTTCATTTCTAAATAATAATTGT
Source organism: Cheiracanthium punctorium (assembly GCA_038373885.1). Lineage (NCBI taxonomy): Eukaryota > Metazoa > Arthropoda > Arachnida > Araneae > Cheiracanthiidae > Cheiracanthium > Cheiracanthium punctorium. The sequence continues at coordinate 71,619 of JAWZYV010017445.1, read as the reverse complement.
CAGATTTAATATAAAAAAATCATTGTTTACATTTACACAAGCGAATATTAAAAATAAATAATGAAAAAACTTTATTCAATTCCGATAGTCCACCATCTCTAACGGAACAACCTCTAACATGAAAACGGAAGTGTGGGGGAGGGAGAAAGGAGAACGTCAAAGTAATCCCCTCTTTTCTTCAGCTTAACCACGTGTGCACACAGCACGATATATATCCCGGGTAAAAGCAGAGTATAGGGGGAAACTCGCAATGCATCATAGGAAAGCGAACACTCCTATGCCTCCTTTCGACTAGGAATCTTTCTACCCTGCATTTTTCCCCCCATGTAGGGGAAGCGTTACTCCGCATTTGTGTGCATGTAAACGGGCCCACAAAGCCGTTCACGATGTCAATCTCCCCGAGTAAAACACGAGCAGTTGGTGTTTTACTAGAGATTTACCCAAAATTGGCAGTCAAACGCACCCTCTCTCACCTATTTTTTTTTTTTCAAAATTTTGCCTGAGGGAAATTACGCGTCCCGGGGGACACGTTGTAACTTTTCTTTTGCGTCCCATCATCCATTTTTTGCGTATTTGACGCGTTATAGCGCGTAAGCGGCATGACTGGAGAAGTAATCAATCTATCGTAACTAGACTCAGGTGTACAGTTAATAATGCATCAAGTAAGGTCCCTTGGACTACTTTATTAAATGAAGTAATTAATGAATACAATAATACTCCACATTCTGTAACACAGTTTACTCTGGCATACCTATTTTGGGGAATACTATCCTATGAACCACTTGTAAACAAACAAAAATTTTATCCTCCATTGGATGAAGCTAGAAAACTTGCGAAAGAAAGAACAATTAAATACCATAATAAAAATAAAGTTAAATATGATGCGCGATTCATGGAGTCTAAATTTAATGTAGGGGATTTAGTATTATATGAAGAATTTCAATATCCTAATACGCGAAAATTAGCACCACCATATTCAGGCCCTTATACTATTTTAAAACAAACTTCTAAAGTTAACTATGAAATAGATAAACCAAATTTCCATACAAAACAAAATTCTGAAATTGTACATGCATGTAAATTACGATATTATAATTCACCTGATAAATTCAAATTATATCACGAAGAATGACAATTTTAAAATCTCAGATTCCTATTTATTAAAAAAAAAAAAAAATGATGCCTAACATCACTTGACTTCACATTAGGTGATTAAACATTGCGTTTTGTCTATCAATAATATAAAATGAGAAAAAAGAATATAAAATGGGGGGGAAAAACGGTGGTTTTTTTTTTTTTTTTTTTTGGATCTGAGAATCAAACTCCCGATTTTGACAAATTCTAATTCTTTTATCTTTCGTAATTTCTCTCCTTCTTGAAGCCTTCTGTTCTATCACCCACCTCTAAACTTAGTTTTGGAAGTCATCCCAAGTAGCTGTAAATTTTGCTACTCACTTTTTTTAAACTACAGCCACCATTGGTGCTGAGAAACAAAAAAGATGTAGACAACCTGACAATGACGAAAGGCTTTTTTGGGATGGCCACTGCTTAAACCCCCCTTTTCCTTTTTTGAAAAAACTTTCACAGGTATGACGAATGCCCCCCTTCCTTTTTCGCATCTTGTCCTTCACAAGCCACAGCTTTTCATTCCTATTTGTCAAGGTGCACAGTAGGGAGAAAGTTATCCACTTTTTTTTTCACAAACAACGATACACCCCCTATCTGCTTTAAGAGTAGAGGATAGAAAGAATCTCGAAATAAGGAAGTTAGGGTCACACACATAAAACACATGAAAAAAAAAAAAAAAAAACATGGGTACCTAAATCAAATTTGATGAGTTTAAATAAATAATGAATGATATACTTTGAGTAGAATAACTTAAAAGAGAAATAAACAAATGCGAAATACATAGATAAAACACTGAGAGTTGAGTATGAAAAAAGAAAATTATTTGAGAAATTAGAGAAATAATAATGAAAAAGAGGAGTCGGAAGTTGGAAGTAATTGATTGCAGAATGTAATATTTATTGTATTTTAGGTGATCTGATATTATTGTATTGTATTATATGTGATATTTTTCTAATATGTTGGCAACTCATAATATTGAAAAATGTGAAGAATGAATCATTTGTGATTTATTATTGATAAGTTTATGTTTATTTAGGAAGTGTTAATATTGTTACCTTTTACTGTATTTTAAGTGATATTTTTAGGTCAATGTGTTTATGAAGATGTGCAAAATTAAAATGTATATTATGTGAAACTTTTTAGTGGACAACAAAAACTTATTTTATAGTGTTCTACGCTATAGAAATAATAATTTTATTTATGATATATTTGCAGACATTGCAAAGACTGTGACATTTTTTTTAATATAACGGACTTTCCAAGGCTATAGAAAACTTTGTGTGTTTTCAAAGGTACCCAAGTTCTGTTTTAAGACATTGAGAGCAAAAGAATGAATGCAAACTGGCCAGATTTGCTTAAGGACTCTCAATGTCACATTTAGCTTAATTTTATTTTGTGTTATTTTTGTAATGCTCCTTTTTTTTTAGCTCAGTTTAATTTTACAATTGTAAGTTAAATTTTTCTCAGGGCACGTGTTTTATAAGTACTAAATTTTTAAAACTTTCTTCCAAATTTCTGCCTACGCCCTTTTCCTCACTCTGCTGAGTGAGTCTGCCCTGCATTGGAGGTCAGCCTCTTCTCAAACGGGGGGATATTCTATAACATATAAATTAAACATCCTCTCAAAATTCAAAATTTCTATTTGCTTGCTTCAAAATTCTTCAGGGCATAGTAACTTTTGTTTTTAACAAAGGATTTGTATCAGGATCTAAATTTAATTCAAACGCAAGTAATATATCTCCCCTCTTCCCACGGTCTTCTGGCACCACACCTCGCAAGAATTTCCTTGGGCTAGCAGACCCGGGCAGTTTAACAACCAATAATTGCATCTCTTTTAGCACATGTGATACTGTATAGAACACGTGATCCGAGGTTATATAAGTTGAAACTCAGCTCGGAGCATAGCTTCTTTGTGACTTCACTTGCATGTAAAAACTATGTGAAATCAAATAAAATTATGTCTTTGTAATCTTGGAGTGTTTTTCTGAACAACACAGCCCCAGCCCGAGTAAACTGTCCTGCATCTGCGCTGGACAGTCCTCTGACAGCGAGACCCCGGTGCTGAGCTTAACCCGAAGACGAAACTGCAAATGCCGTCTTTCTTCCCAACACCGCCCGACTACGAAAAAGCATTACGACGTTTGTCTAATATTATATATATATATTTAAAAAACACATAAGAATATAACACTATAAGATGTACACACACACACAAAAACAACCCTACAGAAAAAACTGTTTTCTCCCAAAAAATTGTATGGAGGTTTTAAAGCATTCTTATTTCTACTCATGAATAGAGTACTTATTATGTTTCATGTTTTGCACGATGAACAAAGGTTTTTCAGCATTATGTGGAACCAAACGATTTCTATTATCTGTATAAATTCTTTTTACCATCTTTCTGTAATATTTTAGGTGGTTCATCAACATCTGTTTTTTTACTAGAATGTCCAACATTTTTCAAATTCCCATAGATATCAGGATGTTTAAATTGTAGATGGTTCCAAAGTGGTTTGGTAGACTGACATTTCAAAGATTTCCCACACACAATTGATTTCTGTGCTGATTCGGAAGAGCACAATAGACATATTGCTTTATTTATGTCTGTTTCACTAACTCTAAAATAATCCCAAATTGGTAATTTAAGATTAGCCATATTGTAGTAACTCACACTAGTATTAACAAATTTTTTTTTTTTTTTTTTTTTATAAAGCGTCATGAATCAGGCTATGCACATCTTAGAACTGATCATGAACGAAAAAAGTATGGGATTTGAAACTCCTGGTGAAACTAAAGTAAGGTTTTACTCATGATTTGAAACCAAAACTACTGTTTTGATTGGTTGAAACTGGAGCAATGGTTTTAGTGCTTGATTCCCCCCCATTAAATTCAAACCAAAACACACCTGTTCTTATTGGTTGTGATGTATAGCTCCAAAGAAAATCACAATGGAATATATTTTTCAAAAACTAACTGTATGTCATGATAATATTTAAGAAAATATTAATAAGTAACTTTTTTTAAAAAAAAAGGTTTTTTTATTCTCTCCTTTTAAAGCAATTAATAGATAAAAAAATTATATTTCCTTCAGAGAGTAAGTTGAATCTGAACAATATTTTCTAAATATACTTATATATTTTGATGAAGGGAATCTTCATTTTTTTTATTTTTAATAAATTACTCAATTTTAAGATTTTTATTAAGAAACACAATAGTATTTGAGATAAGAATCTATAAAACTTAATTTTTGTATTGTGTAAAATATTGCCAATTCTTTTTCCTAATTTGATGAAAACTTGGAATCTCAAAGCAATTAGTATGTTCTTAATGCTGTGGTGATTTTTAAAAATTGACATAAAATTGTATGTTATGTTATCCAGAATTATCAGTCATAATGGTATTGCACAGACCTGTAATCACGTGTGTGCCTACAACCCACTAGGTACATACCCACCCCACTTCAGAATTCTGTACCCAACTTGCCTTTAATACATGCAAGATGAATTCAAAAAATTAAAATTGAAACTGCAATTAATGGGTTACATTTTTTGCCAATGAATTATTGTTATAGTCGATGAGTTAAACAATATTTTTCCTTTACTTTTATTTTAGTCGAAAGCTCTTTGAAAGCCATAGGTCTTATTCAAAAATAGTGCCTACCCAGGTTATTTTCAGCCCCACGCACTAATTCAATCTTGGATAGAGACCCGATATTGAAAATCAATTTGATTGCATGATAAGACATCAATCAAAAAATATATCCATCTGTCTTATGTATTACTTTATCAAGAATGTTCAAGCACAGTAGCGGCTCGTAAATAGGAGCTGCAGAGCTGCAGCACTCCCTACAATTTTTTAATCTACAGAGTAAAGGTTTAGTAATGAAACAGCTATCCAGACAGTAAGTCTAAAGACTCATCAGTAGTGGGAAAAAAAATAATTTTACACTTGTCCTTAACAAGCGTGGAAAAAGAGTACCAATCCTTCAGGAGGTTTGCACTCCCTTTCGAAGCGCTGCAATGAATTACAGCGATTTTCATCCAATTCGCAGGCTCACTACGCATGCTCGCGGTGGTGAGTGGGTGGAAGGGAATGCAGAATTTATTTCCGATTTGGCGCTGCAAGCGATGCAGAGCACAAGCCGAACATTCTGTGTAGCGATTTGTATCTTTGTGCTGCCGAATTTTGCTCTTTTCGAAATAAGAACATGAATGAGGTAGATTTGCAGAAAATCGTGTTTTCACAGTTATCATTAGCTGAAAAACTGGAAGTTAAAAGCAAAGGACATCCCTTGCCGGACTTGAAAATTTCTCAAGCTTCAACAAGTAGGAAGAATTCATATCAGCGAAAATTTGGTAGAAAAGTTTATAGTAAGCATGACTGGCTGTGTGGATGTGATGTAAGAAACACGTTATTTTGTTTTGCATGTTTACTTTTGGGGGGAGATCATTCTTGGACAAAAACAGGAATTAATGACTTAAGTCATCCTCCGGGTAAAATAAAAAAACATGAAAACTCTGAAAAACATTTAAGAAATGTTGTGAGCTTGGCTATGCTTGGGAAGGTTGACATTGCTGTGTATTTAAGTGAAGCATATAAATCGAGCATAACAAAGCACAATAAGGAAGTAAAAAAAATTAGAGAAATACTCTCAAAAATAATAGACTGTATTAAATTTTGTGGCCAATTTGAATTACCACTTCGCGGCCATGATGAAAAATTGGACTCCACTAAACCTGGTATTTTTCAAGGACTTCTGGAATTTGCTGGAAAGCTTGATGAGAGTTTCAAGCTCATTTTGAAACTGCCTACGTTTTCAAAGGAAGCTCAAAGACAATCCAAAATGAATTATTCAACTGTATTTTAGAAGTATGTCGAAGTGAAATAATGGATTAGATCAGCTGTGCAAAATTTCTGGCTCTCATGGCAGATGGCACAACAGATATTTCAGAGAAAATTCAAGAAGTTATTGTGTTTCGTTATGAAAATGAAGGTGAAGTATTTGAAATATTTTGGGGATTTTATAACCCTCAATTGCAAAACACTAAAAGTTTGTCTGTTTATATTTTAGAACTGTTGAGTATAGTTTTGAAAAATGATTTTGATAAACTTATTAGTCAAACTTACGATGGTGCAGCTGTTATGAGTGGCGAGAAGAACGGAGTGCAAGCCATAATTAAAGAAAAATATTGCAATGCTCATTTTACACACTGTTATGCCCATCAGTTGAACTTAATTATGGAAAAATCAGCATCACAGAATTCAAAAGTGTGCATATTTTTTAGCAGTTTACATGGCATTCCAGCATTTTTTTCACGATCACCACAACGCCTCGCAGCATTAGTTTTAGTTAGTAAAAGAATTCCAAGGGGCTCCAGTACGAGATGGAATTTTAACTCCAGAGTTGTAAATATCGTTTATGAAAACATTAATCAGCTAAAGGAATGCTTTGAAGAATTGCAGAAGAATCTAACAACAGTACAAGCAGCTTCAGGACTTCTATGGATGCTTAATGACGAGCATTTCCTCTTTTGACTGTCATTTTTCCATCGTATTATGCCTCACGTTGTCTTATTGTACGATCATCTTCAAAGCCACAATGCAAATTCTTCAGCATTAGATTACTTTTACTGTGCAATTTATCTCATTAGGAACGAAGAAACCTCATCCCAGTCAGAAGTTTTAGAACGAGCACCTCAACTTAAAAAGCGGAAATTAAGTGAAGATTTAAACATTGTAGCTAAAGAAGTCTGTGACACCATTTGTTTGAAGCTAAAGAACGATTTACATTTCTTGGGCACCTTTCTGCAGCAAAACTATTATCGTGCAAAATATTTTCTGATTTTTCCAAGACTTTTCCTTTAAAAGAGTTAGAGGAGACTGTGTACCCTATGTTAAAGAAAGAAAAGCTCAAAACTGAACTTTCTGTTTTATATGAATGGCAGGAGTATTCTAGTGTCTCGGGAACTTTGAACCTTCATCAGGTTATTGTAAATCAAGGACATCAAAATTCACTTAGTGAAGTGAACTCTTTGCTGAAAATCGTTCTCACAATGCTGATGACAACTTCAGAACCAGAGCGTTGCTTCTCCACGCTGAAGAGAATAAAGACATTCTTAAGAAACGTTCAAGAGCATTTATCAGCCTTAGCAGTGTTAAGTGAGGACTTAATAAGAGATATAAAACATTTTAATCAAAGAGTTATTTGCTCGTCGCAAAGAACGAAGAATGTGTTTTCTATTTAAGTAAATATAATTACTGTGCTATAGTCTTCAATTTTTTTCAAATTTTTGTTTACAGAGCAACAGTTATTGGAATATTATATAAAAGCAGGTAAAAGGAGGTAAGTGAGTGGAAATGCGTTTTTATCAATCTGGAGCTTTAAATTGTAAATCCATAGGAACTATGAATTTTCTATGTACGGGTGTTGCTAGATCACTGACCATCCTTTCTGAAGTCCTACGCCGCAGCACTACCACCGGTCTAACTCACGAGCCACTACTGTTCAAGCATAATTTTTCATCCTGTCCCATGCATATTATAGAGAGAACTTTAGTAGTATATAGCCGGATATCCGGTTGTTATGATTCGGATGTCTGGATATTGAAATATCAGCCTGATACCGGATACTTGCTGGATATCCATTACATCCCTAGAAGAATATCATTGTGAATGCTTTTATTCAATGTAACTACACATGGTTGCTTCAAAATATTGTCCAGCTGATAAAAATTTCCAAGAAAATCTTTACTTTTTTAATAATAAACCTGGTCTCTAGTGCAAAAAAGAAGTGATTGGAGAAACCATTATTTGAGTGCATTTTCAGAAATTAAACAAAGTACAGTGGCAGACCACAAAGTCTATTTCTGGTGGCCATTATTTCTGTAAAACAATGTTTAGTCATTTTATGGAAATGTATGTTTTAACATCAATCATGGCAACAAATAAATTTTTGAATTATAAGTACAAATACACATCTACTGCTCGCCCAAAGATAAAAAGTCAGCTTTGGTGAGATGCCAAAAAAATGGATGCTAAGATTTTTTTCACAGGGAAGATGGGTTCAGATATACAAAAATTCTCTCTCTGGTATATGCAGACAGGTTTGACAATTTAGCCACTTAGTGGCTACTAGATCTGCCAATTTAACCACTTTTTGGCTAGATTTTGGCCAACTGGCAATACGGAAATATTTTGTAAATCGAAAATAAAGTCCAAATGAATCAAAAAATACTTGCACATGAGCATATTTCAGCAGCACAAGCACTTAGAAGTAAACACCAAAATGAATTTATTTTTTTCTCAACTGGAAAACATTTTTAGTAATTTATGGGCACTTTTAAACTTTGATTTCACCCAATTTTCCTCCAGCAGAGTTGACAAAAGTGTGTGCCAGGAACAGAAACAAACGACATATAAAGGAGATAAGCATAAGTACAAAAATAACTGAACGAAATTTCGTTTAAAATTAACTTGATACAAAAATATACCCAAACAGAATAAGAAATAAATCTATAATTAATTTTTAGAAATTTTTAATGCTTACGTTAACCAATTACATTAAAAATGAATTATTTACATTGATATAAATACAGCAAAATTAAATACTATTTCCTACTTTGCATTTCATCAAGCAATTGTGGGAAAACAACAGTAAGAATATTTGATTGATTGTTACTTTAGGACACCACTTTGCACAAATTCAAAAATTGCCAATTTGGCATGTTTCCCCATCTCTGAGAGCTCCAATGTGAGATCTACACTGCCCTCCAAAAGTTAAGGTACGACCTGTTTTTTGTGAATAATATGGTAACGAATGAACATAGAAGCAAAATATTTGGATTAACTGAGCACTAAATAGTTCTTTATTGAGTATGACATAGAAATTTACATAAATTCAACAAAAACATGGTGTAAAAGCAAAAGAACACTTTTGGAGAAAACAGTTTATCAAAGCTTTTTGTGGAAGCATGTGGTAGAAACATTACAAAAGTGAGTTCTAATAAGGAATGTGTCCACCCCTAACTGCAATGCACTGGCGGCATCGATTCTCCATGCTGCTAATTAAGTTGTCAGACACCTCAATAGGGAGCGAAGACCATGCACGGATTAGTCCTTGTTCTAGCTCATGCAACGATCTTAGAAGAGGACTTGAAGCAGCCACTTGTCTGCCAAGGTAGTCCCAAACATGTTCTATCGGATTGAGGTCTGGAGATTGAGCTGGGCATTCCATTCATTCCAAACCTTGACTCTCAAGATAATCCTCAACAAGCACAGCTCGGTGAGGTCGGACATTATCATCCATCAGAATGAAATCATTGCCAATAGCAGCAGCATATGGCCGAACATAGGCAGCAAGGATCTCATCCCGATATTTCACACCAGTCATAGTTCCTCTCTGGAACACATGCAGGTCAGTGTGACCATAGAGTGGAATCCCTGCCCAAACCATTATTCCACCACCTCGATAACTGTGTCTTTCCACAGTGTTCGATTGATGGTATCGGGTGCTTTGTTCGGGTCCTTTGAATCGCTCTCCAGTGTGAATGTGGACTCGTCTGTGAAGAGTACAGAAGCCCATCGCTGTCTGGTCCAAGGAATGTGTTCTCTTGGCCAAGATAAACGGGCCCTTCTCTGTTGTCCGTTGAGGGGGACACATACGAGTGGTCACCTTGCATAGAGACCTGCATTGCGAAGAAGCCTTCACACCATACTAGCGGATATTCTTCTCTCTGATGCTACAGAGTGGTCTGCAACAAGTTGCGGCACAGAAATGCTTCTTCTTTTCCAGGCCGAAAGAGCTATAAAACGATATTCTGCACGTGTTGTAGCTTGTGGTCGGCCTAGAACATATCTTCTGGGCACAGAAGCTTCTGTTTGTTATTGATTCCAGAGACGGTGGAACACACTGTGAGACACATTAAGACGCCTAGGAGGATAAGCCTGTGACAGCTCCATTTCCATTCATACGACCGCCCGCCACCTTAACGAATCAGGCAAACAGTTTCTCTAAGACATTGCAAGACCCTGCTACCTATTGTTAACGAATCTGCTAACAAAAGTTGTAAATCAACAAAAGTTACATGCATAATTATGAAAGCCTGATATTTGCACATTTTTTTCTGACTCATATATGCCTGTTCTTTTCTATAAAAACAAAGTGGTAGCTATCGTTTTTGCATAAATTTGCATAAAGTTCATTTTTATCATTTATATAAACCATAAATTTTACTGTCAGTGTCATTTTTTTTATGGTGAGCTTCGAAAAACATGTCGTTCCTTAACTTTTGGAGGCCGTTGTAAAACAAAATTTTTAAATTCTAAACATTAGAATTTTCTTTTAGTCGCAATCATACATTAGTTAAATCATAATAAAAAGAATTCTTAACTTACACTCGCAAGAGTAAAATAAATCATTTAAAATCTAAAATGAATCTTAAAATTCTAAATGGTAGCAGTGTTTTTTGAGTCATTTGGACTTACATTTCTGATTTACAAAATACTTCCGTAACATCAGTTGGCCAAAATCCAGCCCAAAAGTGGCTAAATTGGCAACCCTATCCACACATACTAGAAAGAGATAATTTCTTGCACACCTGAAACCATCTCCCCTGTCAAACAAATCACAGCATCCATTTTTTTAGCAACATGCCAAAGCCAACTTTTTATCTTTGGGCAAGCAGTAGATATTCATTGTTAGAAAATATATTTTGTTACATACTGCATTAGAAAATAAAATATCTTTTTTTAAAGGTCTCTCGTGACTTACTCATAAGGTTTCACACCAGTGTGATAATATTCATGCCTTGTAAGCCAATTATGTTTATTGAATTCTTCACCACATTCTTTGCACTGTAATAAAGAATTTTTTGATAAATGTAACTTTACATAATAATATATTTCAACTGGAAAACTATAGTTTGGCTCTGGTCACTTAACACTAGACCCAGAGCATTTCATTTTGAGTTTGCAACAGCAGGTTAAAGGTTACTACTATATGCCATTAGTTGATTGCAGATACCTATTTTTTGCCAAGAGGGTGAAATTTCCATGCTTATTATGTGTCTTTGAAATTGTGATCCCCATTTCCTCATTTGTTGATTAGACAGTGAGGGACTTTCAAATACTATTAGTCACTCAATGTAGCGATGAATTTAAAACCTTTTAATAAACTTGAGTATAAATACACAGTGAAAAACCTATAGTTCAAGGGTTCCCAAACTTTTTTCGCCGTGGCAACCTTGTCAGGCTAAAAACATTTCGAGGCACCCTTCTCAGGCTGAAAACTTTTGTGGCAGGTTACCTTTAAAGCATTTAGGTTAGAACGAAACAGTTTGGATGCATTTTTCATTTCTACTTTTATGTTGATTATAGGGCTAACTATCAAGAAAGTACTCTCTTGGGAAATGGACATAGAATTTTGACACCCCTCTCCATTTCAGGGAGTTCCTGTAAAAGAGAGAATACTGGACACTGAACTCTCTCGCAATTGACTGAAATATCGTTATTGTCGCCTACTTGGTCACTGGCTTGGCTAACTTTTTGTGGGATAGGGCTTTAGAGGAAATTATTTGATTATACTTCACCAAAACATTTTTCTTGATTATCTCCATGGCACCCCTGGCATACGATCGTGGCACCCTAGGGTGCCGCGGCACACAGTTTGGGAACCTCTGCTATAGTTTATCAGGACAACCTAAAATAAAGCTAAATGCAATAATGCTTGAAAATTTTGAGATAACTAATAACAAAGCTTTTTAAAATCCAAGTTATTTGTTTAAAACATATCTTTATTATGGTGCTTAGTTTTTTTTTTTTTTATGTTGTTGTTATGTACACTAAATTTGGAAAATCAACTTGGCACAAGGTGCAAAAGTTGTCTTTTAAGCATACTTGTATGCATGCAAAATTTTTTCAACTTCAATTAATATCTTTTGGTGCCCCAAGACATATAAATATTTGCGAAAAATTGATTTTTTTGCAAATACTGAACATATTGGGTTGTTGGGAAAGTAATGTCGTTTTCTTACAAAGAACTCAAACAAATAAATTTTCAACAAGTTTGGATTTACAAACAAGCTGTGCCTAGGCATAGGACCTGAATTTGTTAAATTTTAAAGGGATAATTTTATAAATAATGCTTTTTTTTTTCTTTAAAAAAAAATGGACACCTTCCCCCTTTTTTCACATCTACCCTCCATGAAGAATCCAATTCGAAATGTTCTGAAATCGATTTTTAGCCATTCACGAGGGCTGTATTTTACAGCAAGAATTTTATGGATATCTCTTTCCTTCTTTGAGATCACGCAGGATATGTGAAAAGGATGTTTTGGCCCCCTATCCCCCCATAAGTTGCGAATTTTGGAAAATGCTTTCCAATCTAGCATCTACGCTAAGAAACTCACATACCTGCTGAATTTCTTATTATTATCTTGAATAGTTTTGTCTTGGCAAAATATTGACATACGGAAAAACGACATTACTTTCCCACCAACCCAATAAATTATAAATTTTTTAAAAATTAGATACATAATCAATTTTACTATAGAAAATGAATAAGCAGAGAATGAAAAATTGCTTATTTCATTTTATTAAATGTGAGTAAATTCTATTTATATTAATAGTCAGGGTGCTAATGATTTAAATCAGTGATTTTAATCTACAGGCATGTGCCAGAAGAAATTAAATTTTGGAGCAATTTGTGGAGCAAGAAAAAACACATTTTTGGAGCAGTTTGGAGAAAACAGATTTCTGGAGCAATTTAGGACACAAAAAAAGTGACTTATGGAGCACAAGAATGCCAATTTTGAAACACAAAATTAACTTTTCAAGGGAAGGGAGAAAGAAGTCATTTAAGAATGCTAATCTGAAAAATGAAAATTAGGGAGGTTCTTAAAATACTTAGCAATAAAAACTACACATGCACTGGCAATTCTTACATAAAAATACATCATATTCACATCTACACTATCTTTTTTTTTTCCTCCCCCAATTTAAATTAAAAATTCCATGATATGACCAGTTTTAGTTAGAAGTGGTAAATCTAAAGTCTCGCAAATAAAAGATTTTTTATCCAATTTGACATTACTTTATATAATTTCAAATTTTATTTCTACATGGGTGTGTCAGAAGTTTCAAAAAATAATTATTAAAAAGTTCAGTTATTTTATAGTGTTATACTACATACCTATTTTAAATAATAAAAAAAAAACCTTAATATTTACTAAACCTTATAACTACTGCCAGTAGCTTAAAAAAATTAAAAATTTCATCAACTTAAATAAAATTATTAAATTTAAAATACGGGCCAATTTTTATTCTTCAAGTATTATGAGATTACAAAGGAATGTCAAAGGAAAAATTTCCGCTTTTAAGATTGATGGATAAAAGATTGAAATTAGAATGCTTAGAATGTGCAATGAAATTTTTTATACAAATTTGGGAGATTAAAGGCATTTTTAGCAAATGGAAAAATTTCAAATTACACTTTTGGTGAATTTGGAGCAAAAATGTCCAAAAATGATCTTTTTGTAGCAGATTGGAGCATCATCATTGATTTGGAGCAATTGGAGCAGCTGGCACATCCCTGTAATCATGATTTAAATCAATTGATTTTTTTTTTTTTTTTAAGCATTGATTTAAATCAGGAATGCTCAAACTGTGGTTTGCAGATCATTATTGGCTCACGACGCCTCTCCCATTTTCCCCGCCAACCACAGTTGCATGTTGAAAAACATGCAACTGTCTGAAGCAAATCTGAATCCATCAATTCAGTTTTTAATTGTGAAAGCTTACTTATTTCTCTTTTTTTTTTTTTTTTTTGTGTGTGTGTGTGTGTGTGTGTGTGTGTGTGTGTGTGTGTGTGTGTGTGAACATGGCACCAGAAAACGTTCAGTTATAATTTAATTGTAGACTTTTATCAGTATGTGCTATCATGTTTTCAAGAACTTTTATTTGATAATTGAGCTTCCACAGTGTTGTGAGTAGTCCACAATATTTGATTGGTCATAACTGCAAAAAATTGAGTTAAGTCAACTTTTCTTTTCTTATTTTTTTGGGGGGGGGGGGGGGTAAACAATGTAGCATCCTATTATAAGAAAAAGAAAAATCATTCACTTTTCAATTTTTTGTTTAGTTATGAGCAATTGAACTTGTTGCTGATATGACAAACGCTCACAATACTGTAGAATCACCCTGTTGCATTTCTTATGTGTGCCATCATATTTTCAAGAACTTTTAGGTTGCAAAAAAAAACCTATATAAATACATATTTGGAATTGTGTCATAACATCCATCAATTAGTCTTTAAGACTCATTGATCTCCATAAGCTGAAAGAGGTTGTGCATAATACTATTATTGTTATTGTATTCAATTAACATTTTAGCTAAAGTTTTATTTCTGAAATTTTCACTTCCAAATTGGTAAAGTAGATCAGTAAGGGAGAGGTGGCACAGTGGGATGATAGATATTTTTCTATTATTCAAAAGGTCAAAAATTAGAAAAAAAAAATTCCATTATTTAATTAACCACTATTGCAATACTGTAAAAACTAGTCACTATCACAATTCATTTTGTAGGGAAGTTACCGGCATTTTCGTTTCCACTATCACTCTTGGATAAAACAGACAAGTTCCACTTTTTCAGATTTGAGCAGCAACTTATAATCCAATAATCAATATCTTTGCTTTAATTTAAACTTAAACTTTCTTATTGCATGCATGTATTAATCTTTATTTTATTGATAAATTTTGTACAATTTTTGAGTTTGTATTTAAAAAGACTTTGTTGGGGGTACAGTGGGACAATCTGATTGGGCTACAGTGGGACAGTGCCCCACTGTATATAAACCTAGGCCTTGTGGCAGTACAGAAAAAACAATGACACACAGGGCCGGATTTAGGGGAGGGCAACTAGGACTGTAGCCCCGAGGCCCTCACAATAGACATTTTTACATAAAATTTCCTACGAACACCGATTTATTAAAAAGTAACGTCAAGATTTTTATCCCCAAAATTTTCGGATACAAAACAACTGGTTCTTGCATACATTTTGCATACTACTGGCATTGAATGTGATCCTCTGTGAGCCATACTGAGGTTATATTAAGAGTTCAACACCGGACAAGAAATAGAGATTATTTTCTGAGTAAATAAAATATTCTATTTCCGTCGAAAATTGAACCCTGGGGCAGAATTATTTTATTTGCATACCAAAGAAATATTTTATTTACTGATGTATACTATTAACAACTAGAAACTTACCATTTGTCTATACACTTTATATAAAACAGTTAAACATTTTTAAAATATCTAATCTAATAAGTGACTTCATTTTAAAAAATCTGATTTAAATAAAAAAAATCAGATTTAAATTTTTAAAAATCTGATTAATTTGATTTTTTTTTTAAATCTTTTTTTTTACGCCCTGTTTATAGTATTATTAAGCTATCCACAATTACTTTTCCTTAGATCAGACGAGAAAATGATAATTGGAGGAGGGGGCATAATTACAACCAGACAAATAGAGAAGAGGGGAAAAAAGGAAACGCATAGAAAACGAAAGAGTAAAACTTAAAATGTTTAAAAATGATGTTCATACTAAATCACCTGGGATATTGCATCAGGATTTCAAAAGTTAAATATAAAAATACTGAACAACTTGAACTTCCATGTACACATATGTCTTTATCCTCATATACGGATACAAATGTAATTATGCTATAGCTTCAATATCTGCCACAAAATCGTTCAAATTTTCCTGTGTAGCAAGGAAATGCTATGGAATTTCAGCTACTTCAATCACCAGTGTTGTTTTACAAGGTATTGAAATTTTACATGATGTACAGAGGTAGTATTTTTCAAGTACCAAAACTGCACTTTGAAGCAATAGATTATATTGAACTTATCAACTGACACTAAGTTGGACATTTTGAACCACTTCTTTTGATGAATGTATAATGTGAAGGCATTCTGTTTATACTAAAAGTTGGAAAAGCAGAGGAATGGTTAAAATATCCTTGTCATACCCGAGCAGTTAAAAGATGTGTCCACCTATGTCTGAGGCATTGGCAAGTGTATGTTGAGCAGAGAAAAGACATGGCTTCATATTGAATAAAATCAAATCAAGGAGCCATATCGAACATTTTCATAACAAAAATTTTTTTTTATCCTTTAGAAGTATTTGAATCTTCAAACAAAGCATTTAAAAAATCTATTAATTCGATTTTTATAACTTTTATGTTTTTATTTTAAAATTCTACTTCATGTATTAATGTAAAATTATAATAAATATTATTTACGTTTTTACTTTAACCCGTAAGCACTCGTGCTGGGGTAAATCTCACCACAGCGACATTTTTTCTTTGTAAAATGTGCGAAATTTTTTTAGAACAAGTTTGCCCCGTCTTCTACCTTTCAAGGTCAAGGTCTAGTTGGGGTGGGTGAAATAATGTCGTTTCTTTGTTATCCGGAAGGGAAGAAAATTCCACTTTGGGATTAAATACTCCCGTGCGACTAACAACGTTTCATTATGTTGTTAACGTAAACTAAATATAAATTAAATGTAAATTAAATATAAATGGATGTTACACTGTTGATATGTATTGACAAAAAGCTATTAGGTGAAATTAATATCATATTAATAAAGTAATTAGTGTTGTTAGGTATAAAGCATATCCTATGAAGTTTTCTTCTCAGAAACCATGATATTTAAAGGAACTGCTAGAAAATTTCTAAATAAATGTGAAAAGCACGATTTCCTATCGTGAAACGTAATAGAACTGATGTATTTTACGTTATAAGTCCACAAATTTGTTTTTCAAACGTTTTTAGTCAAAAATACAAAGAAGACAAAATGGGGTAAGATTTACCCCACGCGAGTGCGTAAGTTACAAAAGTTGGCCCGTGTGCTTACGGGTTAATACCCGAGTACACTTGGGGCACCGGAAAATATAGATGGATTTCAATTAAAAAAGCACATGTAAACTAACATAGTCTATACACAACTTTGAAGAAAGCGTAGACATGGAAGAATTTTGTATTTATTAATTTAGCCAAAACTATTTAAGTAACACATAAAATGACACATGAACAATACACTTGAACATCTCACATACCGGATATTTAAAGGCAATATAATAGCATATAATTTTTAGAATCCCTTACAGTTTAAAATCAAGTTACAGCCCGTGCACAAGTTGCGCTGTTTGCTGTTTTATAGTGAATGATCAAAAATATCTATCAATTCCCCCCTATATTTTTATCATTCAAATCACACTCTATATTACAGCTCTTAAAAGTCCCAAGTCCAAGTTTTGTCATATGTCCTCTCAGAGCATCACCTGGTAGTTGTTTCGTCAGTGCATCAGCTTCCAAATCTTTAGTAATTTGATATACCAAACATATGTCCCCATAATCTTTGTCATCCTTTATGAAATAAAATTTTCTACGTGACGAGTACAGCAAGTTATTTTTTGGTTGTTTATCCAGTCTATTAGTGATTCACTGTCAGTTTTAATATTAATTGGTTTGGTTATTAAGACATCTTCTCCCAATTCTTCTAATACCGCACTCGCCCATTTAACTGCACAATTACAGTCACAAGCTGCACAGCTTCCATCGTAGATAGCGCCACAAGTTTCTGTTTTCCACTTTTCCATCCAATGAGTAAATTTCAAATTTTTAATAGATATCCAGTACCAGTATCCAGTTTTAATAGATTGAACCCGGTGTTGTGCTCCAGCTAGCGTCTGTGCTGGCATTCAGCTTGCCGTTAGTGGACTCAAACTTTAGGCCATAGTCTATTGTACCTTTTAAATATCGAAAAAGTCGTTTTATTGCAGTCCAGTGTACTTCTCGAGGATCCCTATTATACTAAGCCAATCTACGCACAGTATAAGAAATATCAGGTCGCGTTCCAAAGGCTAGATACATTACTGATCCGATTGCTTCACGATATTTTTGCTGTGGAAAAACTTTTGAATTTTTGAAATCATCCAATGTTTTATCTCCTACCACACCTGGTGTTTTCACAGAATTGCAATCCAACATATTGAATTTTTCCAAAAACTTAATTATATACTTTCTCTGTGATAATATTATTTCATTTTCTTCCTGCCTGATTTCCAATCCTAAAGGCATGTTCGAGTCTGTTGTTTCTCTAATTTCAATATTTCTTTTTACATTTTTTATTACTCTGTCAACCACTTCTTCTGAGCTTGCCACCATCAAAAAATCATCAACGTATATTCCAATATGAACATATTCATTACCTTCTGTTTTGGTAAATACTGATGAATCTGATTTAAGTTTTCTCATTCCGGCTTGCTCTAGTTTTCACAGAATTTGTTATACCAACATCTTCCTGATAGTGGTAAACCATAAATACTTTGTTTGATCAAATAAACTTTATTATCTGGTAGTTCATAACCCTTCGGTGGTTCCATATAAATCTCTTCATTTAGAACTCCATTTAGATAAGCTGTTTTGACATCATAAAATTTCACAACAGAATTTTTCGTTGCTGCCAATGCCAGAAGTATCCTTAGTGAATCCCATTTCATGACTGGACTAAAACTTTCTTCAAAACCGACTCCCTGTTACTGTCCACAGCCAACTGCCACAAGTCTTGCTTTGTATATCCTATCATCTTCTCTTTCTTTTATTTTATACACCCAACGACTTTTAATGATTTTCTTATTCTTAGGTCTTTCCACTGGGTTCCCATACATTATGCATTTCTAAGAATTAACTTCTTCATCCATTGCAGATTTTCAGTGCTCTTTTCCTTCAGATTTTATTACATTATTATTACGTATCGGGTGTATAATCTGTTACTGCGTACACTTGGTAATCATCGTATCTTCTGGGCAATCTTGTGTTTCAAATAGGCCTCCCTGATGTGTTTTGATCTCCAACCTCTTCCTCATCCAAATCATTTACCTCCTCATCATCTGGAATGTCCGGCACTTGTTCATAATTGATCTGCATGCCTATTTGTTCCTGGGTTTCAGATGCTGGAATTAATATGTCATCTTCAGAATTTTCCTCATCTTCTATAAAATAATCGATTTCCATATAATTTATATTCGTTGTTCATCTGGCACATATCCATTTGTCTCCTCATCAAATATCACATCAGATTGTCTCATATACTTTCTTTTCTTCCATGTTAAATATCCTGTAGGCTCTTCTCTCTCAGGAATATCCAATAAATACTCCTTTCTGTGCTTTAGGTTCTAATTTATGTCTCTTGTTGTATACTCTATAATATGCAGTACATCCAAAAGGCTGCAAATGTCAAACTGAAGGCTTTCGGGAATTCCAAAGTTACATAGGAGTTTTATCTTTTTGATTCTTAGTAGGTGTTATGTTATGTATATATTCCGCAGTAGCAACTGCTTCAGCCCAAAACTGCAAAGGTAACTGGCTGTCAATCAGGAGTGTTCTTGCTTTGTCAAGTAATGTCCTATTAGCTCGTTCTGCAATTTCATTACTTCTGGGAGAGTAAAATGGTGTCTTTTCATGTTTTATTCCTTTTTGTTCAAAATATCTACCGAGTGATTCATTGATAAATTCTGAACCATTGTTCGATCTTATTCTTTTAATCTTGGTATTTAATTCCTTTTCTCTCCTTCTAATTAGGTTTTGCAAAACTTCACTTGTTTCATCTTTCGTCTTCAAAAACTCGACAAAATACCTTCTTGAGATCTTGAGAATTGATCAACTATAGTCATCATACATCTTTTACCATTCAAAGAAGCTATTTTAAGTGGTCCACAGAGATCAACATGCAAAGCTTCAAGGGGTTTTACCGCCATTTCTGAATAGGTGTTTTCGTATGAGCAACTTGTCATTTTTCCCTTGACGCATGAATCGCAAAGTTTAATTTCGCCCTCCAAATTTTCCGATTCTCGAACCATTTTCTTTGATGTCATCATTTTTATATAATCTGAATTTGTATGGCCCAATCTTCTATGCCATATTTCATACGAGTTTTCTTTTATTTTGAAACATATCTCATTTTTCACTTCATCCCTCTGAGGTATTAATTTCACGATGAACATATCCTCTTTAAATCTTCCTTCGCAAATCAAATCTCCATCCTCATCAAAAATGTAAGCTCCTTGTTTATTGAGTACTACCTCATTACCATTTTTCACAATGTTTGGAACAAACATGAGATTGCACTTTAATTTTGGGAAACACAAAACATTTTTTAATCTGATATTTTTGGGATTTAACTCTGCTGTAGCAGCTCTTACCTATCCTCGATAAATTGATTCAATATCTCTACCTTCTACAGCTACACTGATAATTTTATTTTCCTCCTTCATATTTTCCATCCAGTCTGCATTGGGAGTCATATGTGAAGTACATGCAGAATCCAAGTGCCATTCAATCATTATCTCTTCGTCAATTCGTTTCTCAGAGGTTGTCAAGACCAGTTCCTTTCCTGAATCTGACTCTTCTTTAGAAATTCTTGCGTGCTCATTTTTGTAATTACTTGAACTCTTCGTACTTGTATTTGACTTTCCAAAGTTATTTTTCTTAAAATTATTGCCCCGAAACCAGCAATGTTTTTGCAAATGTTCAGGTTTTTTGCAAATATAACAACATTTAGATTTTGATTTAACCTTGTCGTACGCTTTAAAAGCCCTGGATTCACATTTTCTTTCTCATTCTCTCTTCTCAAAGTTAAGCAGTGTTTTTTGCAAGTCTGTAAAATTAATTCCTCTATTAGTAAATAATGCCAAAATAATAGATACCTACGTTTCTGGCAACCCTTCAACTACAGTAGAGAGCCAAAAATCCGCACAGCTTGGGACCAAGGCTTGTGCGGATTTTAGGATTTTGCAGATTTCAGGCCATAAAAGATAAATCATTATATTTCTGATTTAAGAAAAGGAGAATACAATTACAATGAAATAAAAACATAGTCAAATGTATTTCACTTATATTTTCACTTTAAATACAAAAGCATAGGAGAAAAGGGAAATTACATGAAGACTAGCAAAGCAAATGGTTTCAAAATTTCCTTTCTCTAATTCTGAAAACATGTTCTATGGTGATTTGTTTTTAAATATTTTTTTCTACTTTCAGTTTCTTTCTTTTATTTATTTAATTTTGCAAATTGTATAACTGTTTAAATATGCAGTTTAAACAATGACTGTTTAAACTGCATATTTTCATCAGAATATTTAAACAGAATTATCATTAATTCTTGTTTTGTTACAGAACTTAGCTGTTGTAAAAATTTAAGGTATTCTTCTCTTAACTTTAAACTTTTATCAAATGGAATTTTTCATTATTATTATTACCCAAGTTTTTATCATCATCATCAGAATCATATTTATCTGGATTCAAGAAACTTTTCAACAATTTCATCAGTGGTGGAATACTGCGAATTTCATTATTTACATCAGAGAAGGTGTGCGGATTTCGGACGTTTGCGGATTTTAGGTCGGCGGATTTCTGACCTTCAACTGTATATATCTTACTAGCTCTTGTTCAGTTACTTGCTTACCCAATTCATTTATTTGTTGTGAAAGTCCTTGTGAGATATTCATTAATGCTCTCGCTTGGTGACTTTTTCAATCTTGTTAAATCCAGCAATAAGTCTGTTCGCCTATCTTCAACAGCACCCTCAAATCTTAATTTTATTGCTTCCCATACTTCTTTTGCCTAGTGTGTTAGTATCACTAAGGATAACCTGAGGGAGTAATTCTTTATTGAGATTCTTTGCTTCCTTTGTCAAAGAGTCAGCGGCCTCATTTTTGTCAATGCCAATATGCGATGAGATCCACTGCATGAAACATTTCTTGTTCAGGTTTTGTTAAAAAACTAAATAAATAAATCATTAGATGGTGAACATAGATGTTTGTGTTGTTATAGAAACACTACGCACAGGCGATCTGCAGAAGATATGGGGTACCTTGGTCAAAGGACTTTCTAAATAAGTGAATGTGGGATTATAGTCGATTATCTATGCAAAGGCTAAGGGGGGAAGGAAGTTGCCTCTGTGGAGGACTTCTAAGGAGTCCTAACCCATATTTATGCGAAGTTTCGATGAAAACTACAGAGAACTCCCAAATCAATGGATGCAACTGGGATTTGAATAAGGTACCTTTCGTTTCCCAGTTCAAAGAGCAAATGAACTCAGCCACTGGTGGGGCTGGAAGACTTTTTAAGGGGTTCTAATGCATATTCACGTTTTATATGAAGAAAATATGATAAATAGAACAAGGGGTACAAGGAGTATTGAACAAGCATTCAAGGTAATATTTATGACATTCTTATTCATATGCACTTTTAAACCTTTAAGAAAATAAAGCAATGCTTTTAAAACAAACACAAAAACTATCACTTCAACTTTCAACAAGAACATACACAGTCTACTTGGGAACAGTAACTTAGTATACCAAGAGACTATACATTTAACTTTCACTATGGCAAGTTGTTTATTTACACCGAGCCGAAGAATACATCAGCTCCAGAAACTACACATTTTGGCAAGCATGGTCAATGAATGTGTCTAAAGATAATGTGTGTGAAAATTAATTTGCATATTTCAATTTTTTATCTAAAATGTTTTAAGATTGTATTTAAAAGATAAAAGGTGCCTATTAAATATGAAAAAAAAACTAGATATGAGTAAAATAAGCTTAACAAAAGTACTCCAATTTTGATAAATTTGAAAAAAGTAGCATTTACCAGAAGGTAAACATAGGAGGTTACTGCTAACTAAAGGTTTTAGAAACCGTGGCAAGAAAAAGAAGGTAATTCACCAGCATCATT
The DNA here is from genome assembly GCA_038373885.1 of Cheiracanthium punctorium. NCBI lineage: Eukaryota > Metazoa > Arthropoda > Arachnida > Araneae > Cheiracanthiidae > Cheiracanthium > Cheiracanthium punctorium. Next base: position 48,696 of record JAWZYV010017445.1, on the reverse strand, counting down.
CTATTGTGCCTCATTTTATTCACTAAGGTATGGTCCGTGTACTTGGAGTGCACTGATGTTATTTAATATTATATAACATATCATACGGATTATTTTATGGATTTAGCATTTTGGGCAGTGGTGGGGAAAACTACTATTTTTTGTAGTGAACTATAACTGCTACTTTTCGAAAGATGTAATTAACTGCATATACAACTACTTCTTGACAAATTTAGTTAGCTACAACTACTTTTGAAATGTAGTCACCACTTGGCTACTTTTTCACTACTTTTAGGAAACAAATTTTGCCAAAATATTCAGTTTACATTACATTCATATTTAAGGATACTGATTAGAGAAAACTATCACTCTAATAAACAGCTACCAGGGGAGTATTTAAGGAGGGTCGGGGGGGCCTCGGGCCTCCTCCGAAACTGTAAAGCAATTATTAAAAAGGAGCTATTTTGAAACATTTCTATTAACTCCCCCTCCTATTTGTAAAAATGCAATTAGGTAGCTTTCATAACAGTTTGGTGCCTTTTGGATGCAGCATCCAGGGACAGATGCCCCTACTTGCTCCCCCCCCCCCCCCCCCCGTAGCCCAAAAACATTCTGAGTTGTAGAACATAATCATGTGATTAATTTAAAGGAGGTGGGCTGATAAGGGCCGTTTTTCACCCATCAGCCAATTGATGAGAAATATATATTTAAGAAGAGTATACTCCATAACAAAGAAGAAAACATAGTTATTTCAAATAAAGCTGAAATTCATGGTATAAATAAATTAATGAATTGTCTACGAATTATGTATGTTTATTAATCAATAATCAAAAATAATCAGTTTTCATACTTAATATATTACAAGCTGCGTACCCATTCTCCGCACGGTAGAAAAAGAATATTTTCCTTACACATATAAATGGAATCAAACCTAGTGACGCGGAATCTCAGAAAATGAAAATTTATTTGAACTGTAACGAAACCTTTATGGCATGAGTGCAAATCTGAGATGATTGCAACTTGACGACACAAAAACCATGTCAGTGTCACTGGCGATCAAAAAAAGAGAGAACTTTACTGTGTGCAGACCAAACTTTTCACTTTCGAAATGCCTAACGTTTCATTGCTTCAGTTCATACTGATTATTCTACTTTCTAGTAAACTAATCGGAATTAAGATATGGGGCTTTAGCATAGTACTCAGCATTTTTTAGACAACCCAAAAATGCCTTCAGTTGAAAAAAAAAATTGCAGGTTCGAGTAATTGATGTGGTGACTTATTTGTTTCACTTAATTGTTAAATTTAAGAACTGAAGTGGCAACAGTTATTCTGTTACTACGGAAACTGTAGCACTGTAATAAATAGAATATTAAATGAATTATTTATTTATGTTTACTTTGCTAGAACTGCTATATTGGTGTAATTAATGCTGCAAGTCGATGGCAAATAGCCAAAATGAATCGCAAATTAACTTAGCAATACAGGCAATAATGTATAGGCAATACCCACTAACATTTTTGGGCTTAAAAAACATTCTTATTCATCTTCAAAACCATTCATATTTATACAAAATTCCCATTTTATTCACCCTGTTTGGCAGGATTTTAAAAAAATTATCTAGACATACGGTTGCAAAATCGGCTCATTGCAATCTTGGCATGGAATTAGCAATACAAACATAAAAGCACACGCTATTAAATACAGAATTACATTACATTTGAATTTGTCGCCAACTTTGCTAAGAACAGTACTAAAGTAGGAATCTGCATACATTTTAATTTGTAAAACAAAATATGTATTAAACAGTATTAAATACGCCATTCAAACAGTTTTCAGTAAAAGAAACTTCCATAGAGCTGTTTTAACAAATAAGATTCAATTATTTATTACATGTATAGTACTTCGATCACCAAAGTACCAACATACACCATTTTGCCAATTTGTTTCAAGGAATGATTCGAAGAATTGGTTTAATGGCAACCAAAATGGAAAGTAGTTATCTGTCATTTATATGGCTCGATCTCCAAACATTAATGTAGGCATCTAATTGAAAAGTAACAGTTATTTAACTATTAACTATAATGTATTTTATCCATCTTTAACTACGATGTACAAAATCCGAGAATTTCAATTTTCTGAAATTTGGCAGAATTCCCCTAATTTAAATCAATTTACTTAATTTGTTGTAAATTCTGAAGATAGAACATTTAAAATAGCCTTGATAACTGCATTATTTCTGCATGGAAAATTAAAGTTTAATCATGCAGAACGGCAGTTTCTACTTGTGATGCAGCCAGCCCAACCAACCAACCGTAAAACTTCGCGGCACTTATATATACAGCTAACTTTTCTATTTTCAAAAGTGTCTACTCTGGATCTCGGAATCCGCTCTAACGAATTTTTTACAATTAATATATGATTTTAATCGGTGCCAAATTCGATGAGTGACGTCGCCGGTTAAGCTAGGAAAACTCGTTTTTTTAATTTAATCCAGTTCAAAGGGGGAACTATTTAACCCGCGTAAGGAAATACGGAAAATGATCTCGTTTTATAGGCGGTAAACAAGGCAGGGAGTAGGAATACAGTGCTGTTGATCCGTGACAAGATTTGTACAAGTTACCTTATATCGTAAACCAGTTTGGTCCTAGACAGCTGGTACCTTTCGCTCCCTCTTCCTGAGCAAATGACTTGAGTTCTGTCCTCGACGTCGCACTTTTGCGAGATGAGCTTTGTGTTAGTGTCGTTTTTCATTTACTTCATTTTAAAAAATAATAACAGATTATTATATACTTTACTTATTTTTTCTGTAATTTATTTTGCTATAATTAATAATTAAAAATAGTTAAGACTTTGAATTAAAAAAATAATTTAAGTATTTTTTGGTAAAACTCCTTCCTAACTTTTTCTTAGGTAAGTATTTCATTTCCCTAGTATTTTGATAGCTATTTCTAATTAAATTAAGTCTTTATTTTTCTAATATTATTAATTCTATTTGGAAAATTCAATATGTAATTAATATTTCAATGAAATTTTTTTTTCTCTTCAGAAACCTCACATAATTAATTAATAATAATTATTTAGTATTCAAAGGAAAATAAATAGTAGTTTTACATACTATCTAGTTTTAATAATAATTCTTTTACTCTTCATGTATATATAAAATTTATTGAAATTATTGAATTATAATTTTAAAACCAATATTTTTTCCAAATCTTAGGTTTTTCTCACTTTTATTTTGTATTCCTTTAATTACCAGATTTAAAATTTTGTTCAATACTTTTCAGATAGAAATTTGATTAATCTAAATTTATAAATGCACTATATTTTGTATTAGACATTTGAAGGACGGAGATGGCATCTAAAACAAGATGTTGTGTCCACCCGAGCCGAGTTGATAAGATACTGAAGATGGTAGATAACTGAAGTATAAATGTCCAGGGTTCTGGTCTACCGGATAGCTGATAATCTAAAAATTCGGAGTTTTGGACGGTTTTTCTCACGATGTAACATAAATACGCTTCAGAAGCATTAAGAAAGTCAACCGCGCAAGACCCTCATTCTTAAACTGGTAGTTCATCTAAACGTTCTCTAAAAAAATGAAATTATCAACTGATAAAAAAACAAACATAGTATGAAGTTAGTTTTCTAAAAAGCGACATAAAACCAATTATAAACAATATTTTTTGGAATTTTCTATTTTATTAATGATTATAGTCATTAATTAATTTAATCAACAATTTTGAGATGTATCATTAACTTAGTTAAAAACTTAGTGTATCATAATATAGTTAAAAATTTAACTTAGAGATAGCTTTAAACTGAAAGCAAACATTACATTAATAGATTACATTGCATTAAAATAATAGAATATGTAACTAGATTACATTAATTAAGAACGAGATTATTAAATTAATAATTTTAACGAAACTTAACTTACGGTTATCGTTAAACTGAATGCAAATTAATGAATCACAATGCATTAAAACAATAGAACCAATAGTTATATATTGTTGTTGTTATTCTAGAATTACGGCCGTTTATAGCTACACGTAGGCTCTAAGCCGAGATGTGGGGGTCTTTCTAAGGGGTCCTAACCCGTATTTACGCTGTTTAGAGGAAACCACGTAAAACTCCGAACGATTAGGTCGGCGGACGCAACTTGGTTTCGAACCAGGCACCTTCCGTCTCCCAGTTCAGAGCGCTATGCGCTCGGCCACTGATGGGGCCCAATAGTTATATAATTATAGTAAAAAAGTTAACTTACGTTTAGCATTAAACTGAATGCAAATTTATGAAATAAAATCAAAGATAGTGGCAGGGATACTAATCTATACTCGACCCAAATTATAAATAGAAAATTACTCAAAAAATTATTGATTATAATCAGTATTATGTCTCTTATTATAAAATTCTAACAAAAATTTGTCAATTTTCTGTTATATGTTACAAAAGAACTTGCTGTGACTTTTTTAATCAAATACTCTGATACTGCATGAAAACAGGTTTGTATATTTATTTACATAACTTAGTGTCAAGCAAACTTCCGAAATTCGCCCTTGAAACTAATTTATTATCTTCTGACCATACCCTTAAAAAGTAATGATATCCACATGCAAAAACCCTTAACTGGTTAAAAATTTGTGACGCAGCATTTTACTTCATAGCTCTATGAATTTTAAATAATGGGTCTTAAAAATAATGATATCAAATTTTGAGTGACGCCCTGCTGGGATTTTTAAAGATTTGTTTTTAAATTCCATTACAGTTACTTTCGTTTTATTTTCTAAAGAAGATTTATGCATTTAAGCAATGCTTTTAATTATGAAATACACTGTCAAATATATCACACTTTCACTGAGTCTATATAATGTATTCAAATGAATTTATTTCAATAATTTAATTTATCTTTTGCATCACGCTATCCAAAAGGGCAAGCAAAATTTTCATATATTTTGCACTTAGTTTGGTTACTATGACACTAACTAAATATTTACGTAAATTTTGCTTGCCCTTTTGGATTGCGTGACGGATCACTCAAAATTTGATATCATTATTTTTAAGACCCATATTTAAAATTCATAGAGCTATAAAGTAAAATGCTGCGTCACAAATTTTTAACCAGTTAATGGTTTTTGCATGTGGTGCCATATTCTAATAAAAAGTACACTTGCTTTTAAAAAAACTATTTCGTTACGGTCTCAGTAAATTGCGCCAAGCCTAAAACTGTGCAAAAACTGTGATGGGCAGGAAATGGACCATTTTCCACGCATCATACACTCGCGAGAGTTGTTTCAGTATGCCCATACACTACAAGATGCTAACACTGAAGAATGGTCCAATAGCGATTCGGACAAAGCAAACAAGGAAGAAGATTAATAAAAAAAATATATCATTAAGTGTAAAAACTGATTACTTTCGATTATTGGTTAATAAATAGGGATCGACCGATAGTATCGGCGACGATACCTCTAATTTTTTTAGGTATCGGTATCGGTTCTTCCGATTCTAAAAGTATCGGGAAAGTATCGGTTTCTGTTGCTTTCATCCATTTTCACCGATACTTCGTTTTTCAGAAAAAACAACGCAGTCGCAACACCATTCTAGAATCCTTGTTTTGGTAATGAGATGAGAGGCGTCGTTTCATTGGCACATTTGTTTGTGCAAGTGTTTTCGAACTGTGTTTTTTTTTTTAATTGTAACCATCGCTAAATGGATGTCGTATCACCAAGTGTGGTCGAAATTATGGACGAAGAATCGTTAGATGACAGTTTAACAGGATAATCACCTATTCTTCTAAATAATTTTGAATTCGTGCCCAACACTAAATACGCTCTCTGAAAGGATTGCAAAAAACAAATGTCGAGAGGTAGGCTATAATTTTACTTCAGTTTCATGAACGTTTATTTTCTCACTGTGTTGACTCGAAAAAGAGTTCATTCATATATATACATATATATATGACAACTAAAAAGTTTGTAATATTTGCTGAAATAACTGCAAAAATTTCTAATCTCTGTACAACAAAATTTTCTCTATAGCGAATTTTTCAACTGGAACCAAGCGAGTTCGTTATAGGGATTGTGTGTATATATATATATATATATATATATATATACACAATTGAATCTCCCTATAACGAACTCGCTTGGTTCCAGTTTAAAATTCGCTATAGAGAAACTTATAGTCTCGGGCAATTACAGATTTGTGTATCATTCTGTTTTGAGAAGTGTAATAATTATCAATATCTAATAATTATTTATATAGTAAATTTAAAAAATTAAAGCTGTATAATTAGTAATACTAATTATTATATAGTTTATTTCCAATTTTGGGGTAAAAAACATATTTCTTGTGAATAATAGTATTTGGTTTATATGTAAGGGAAACACAGGACAAATCGGTGTGTACCTGCTCTTCGTACGGAAAAGATCAAATACATGGATCCTTCCGGATTAATTGTGACTTAACCCTGTCCGGAGAACCAAAATATTTGGATTTTCAAAAAGAACTTAAAAATGATCATATGAGTTCATATTAAACAGAAATCTTGCTAAAACATCTAATAATTCACTTAGTGGTTAAATAACTGGCGCAGATAAATAAAACCATTAATTAATGTGAACTTATTATGCATTTTAAGGGAAGAATTTATATACGTATTTAATGAACAATATCTAAATACATATGTACTTACATAATACTGTACAGTTTATACATTATCACAATTTAATGCAGTTTAAGTAATCTAAAAAATATTTTCATATGTGAAAGAATTCTAATTAAAGAAAATCTAAATAAAAATTGCAAGAAAGACACATATAGTAAGAGCAAGCAGGAAGCTGTTTTTGGTCTAATGTGGAAACCTTTTATCTGGCTCATAGCAACAATTAGGCGACAAAATAGAGGTTGAGAAAAATTGATTTAAATATTTGCACCAGTCGGCACTGGAAATGAAATGGATTATCTTATATCCCTTTAACTCCCACCCCCCGTGTTTGTGTTCTGTCAAGCCTAAATGAGGGGCATCTACCTATAGGGTGGGGGCTTGGGCGGAGGACATTTTAAGGGAGTCTAACGCATATTCACGTAACATCTGGAGAAAATCGCCCAAAACTCTAGACTGCTAGATCGACAGCGACCACGATCGACCACGCGAGGAGAGAATTCCGAACCTGCACACTAAGACTCTTCCCAGTGCTCAGCTTTTTTATAAATTCGGCCTTTCGTTAGCATAATTTGAATAGAAAAGAAAGACTAGAACTAATATAAATTCACATTTCAACGTATCCACTGCTTTTTCTTTTTAATGCTTTCTACTGGGATCAAATTTCATCATTCTGTTATTCATTTTAACGAGAACTACACTCTGGTTACAAAAACTGCCCAATAGAGGCAGGTTTAAATGACATTAAATTACGTAAAGTATTGGTATCGGTTAAGTATCGGTATCGGCCGATACCATAACTTAAAAGTATCGGTATCGGCTATTTCTGAAAATGAATTTATAGGTAAAGTATCGGTATCGGTCATCGGCTAAAATGTGGTATCGGTCGATCCCTATTAATAAACATACATAATGCTTAGATAATTCATTAATTTATTTGTACCACGGATTTCAATTTTTATTTGAAATAACTATGTTTTCTTCTTTGTTATGGAGTATACTCTTCTTAAATATATATGTCGTATCAATTGGCTGATGGGCAAAAAATGGCCCTTATCAGCCCACCTCCTTGAAAAGCAACTATCAGGTTGTAACGAAAGTTTTCCACAAATCTGCTTGAAAAACTAACTTCTAACTCCTTAGATAACTCTTTTTGGACTTTCGGTACCACACCTGCACAGTGTCACATGATGCAACAATAGTATTTAAAGCTATACTCATTATTCGCTGATATTCTGTAGCTGACTTTTTGCAACACAGCTGGAAGTAAATGATGGTTCTAATCCTCTAGAGTGATAGCTCAATTTTGACACACCTTGTACTCAATGATAACTATATTTTTTTACAGATTTCATAACACAGAGTTATAAAGTAGGTCTCTTTCTTTCAAATGCCAAAAATCGTTTGACAAAATATGAGCAAATACGCCAATGCAAACTGTTTACTGACGATGTTTATGGTGGCGGGAAACTTTCGTTACAACCTAATACAATGAATACTACAGAACTGTCCTTACTCTTGTGGAAGTTGATCACAACACCAGGACACAAGCATAATAAAGAGTGCCTAAACTCAAAAAAGCACATTGTAACGTCAAAAAATGACCAAAGCTTAAAATAAATGAACTTAATAAAACTAAGCATGAATAAAATTGTTGCCAAATGCATCGATCATAAGGAGGAGACAAAGAGGAAAAAATGTGGGCGACTCTTCCAGAAGCAGCCTTGCAACTTTCAAGAAAGAAAAAAAAAATTCTTTTTCTCACCTTCCTTTTCTACTGACTGCAGTTTTGCGCAGATGGCGGTGGGTGGGTGGAGGAAGAGGAGGCGTGCTCGCCAGCTGTGATGACTGGCTATATATCACGTCAGATTTGAAAGGATATCGCCTGACAGGAAGTTCATAGAATACTGGACACTGAACAGTGGACAAGTGGACACTCCACTGTATTTATGGGTGCAATAAAAAAGACCAGACAAAATTAACAATGTTACAAGCGCATACTATTTACAGGCTTGTAAAATTCCTTTTTAAAGCAAAAAATGATCACTTTTATGTACAGAAACACATACTTTTAAAAATTCAAACCTTATATGCATTCTAATTTTTAAAATAAGTCAATTTTTATGGTCTAAACTTGATTCATATGGGGAGGACACATGCCCTCTCTCGATCCACAAGTGGGCCTTGCCTTAATATGAAGCTAAATGCTGCTACTTTTTCTTTTACACTGCAGTGATACTCAGTGATGTCCGCAAAAGTCTGATGACAATATGGGTCAAAGAAATTTCAACCACATGTCGGGGGGGGAATATATGCTTGTGATTCACACTACTCAGTCAGACTAGGCATCAATGCAAATAACTACTGATTTCTGTCTGACATACCCAGTTTATCACACTGGCAAGGGGGGCAATAGACCAGGGCCCCTGAAAAATAGGGGGTTCCCAAATATTCCAATTATATGGAATAGAAATTCATATGTACTGAAATAATAATAATTAAAAAAAAACTGAATTTCTTCTGTAATGGTTATTATTGTCCATTATTAGATCAACTGAGACATAGTTTTTGGGTGGTAAATATGATTTGATCACAGTACAGTAAATTGAAATGCAATTTTTAACCCCGAATACCAGTGGCTTGTGTTTTATGTTTTAAAGAAGAAAAGGAAATTACAAATTTTTTGTCAATACGGGAAAAATTTCTAGCACGCCGAACTTGGCATGAGTGCCTTTTAAAAATAACCCTCCCAGACTTAATGTCCATATGAGTTAATAATACAAACGGGTAAAATATTAAAATTACAATTATTCAGGGTGTCTACCAAATTTCTGAAAATCAATTTCCTGACTTTTGGGAGGTCCCGGAAAAAAAATTCCTGACCAATGCATTTTACTTTGGGAAATTGCACAGTGCCCCCTCCCTTGTCTTTACATTTGCATATTCTGTACAACTTCTTGAAATCAATTTTAACTGAAGTATACAGGATTAAGCTTTCATCAATTGAGAAACAGAAGTAGTCGCACTTTCTGATAGAATTAACTAACTGTTCTTGGAAATACGGTCCTAAGCCATAAGTTACCAAGTAAGCTAATTTGTCTTTTACTCTCCCGTCACGATTGATGAGCCCCATTTTCCCCTCCTTAGACAAACACATCGCTTGATGCTTTCGCGATCCGAAAAATGTGTTGCAGTTGCTTTCGGTTTTGAGTCTGACAATTAGAGAGAAAGGGTAAAAAAAAGGACACAAAAAAAAAATTGATTCTTTTGGTGAATTTTCCGGACCCATTATCCAATTTCCCAGTTTTTTCCAGACTTTCCGGACCCATTTTCCAATTTCCCGGCTTTTTCCAGACTTTCCGGATTTTCCAGAGCGGTAGACACCCTGTTATTCTTGGTTGTATAACCTTGCTCACGTATATGCACGTAATATTAAAATTCAATGTTGCAAGTTTTGTAAATGTTTTATATTGCAAAAATGCAATAATGGTAAAAATGCTTGGTACAGTAAAAGTGGCACCGAAGTAACCTAGTGCCCGGTGTGGGGCCCGGAATTTCATTACTTGTAGCACACTACTTCCCAGCCCCGAGTTTGGGGGTCTGTGCACTAATTCTGTAAAGGACAATTTTTCTTAGCTTCACCAATTTTCAACAACCAACACATAAAAAGCATGTGACCCAACTGCCAAGTATCAGAGCCAAACTATAATATTAAATAGCTAAAAATAATTGCAATGACCAATAATTGTTTCTGAACACTGTTTTGCACCAACTTACTTTTTAGTGCCATTAAATGTAAACAATGGTTACATATATATATATAATTTAAATAAATTCTTTCCCACTAAGTCTTCAGCATAAATCTACAGATCATTCATACCTTATATTTTTTAGGCTTCTTTTTTAGGTGAATATTGTCAGTATGTCTTTTCAAAGAATATTGGGACTTGAATATCATTCCACAGTTTTCTTCTAGGCACCTGTTATTGATTTAAAAAAAAAAAAAAATTACTGCAAAGACACTGGAGTTCAAACCAAATAATTAAAACGAATTCTATCAGTATATCTTAAGTTGAAGAATGGCTACTGGTGCCACTGTATGCAATTGGGAAAGAAGTAGCTCATCTTCCATCAGTACCAAATATGTTACAGGAAGCTGAGGGATAGCTGGAATTTATAATGAAAGGATAATGCAGTGAGAGAACAGTTGCAGGTTATACTGAAATTTGTGTTCCCATATTTTTCTAGATTTGTTCAATAACTCTTTAATACACACCCTGCCTAAATCTGTAGTGATTATGGACAATATGAAATCACAGCAATTGGCACCTCTGGAATTGTGTAAGACTTATGATCTTTTAATTATGTTTTATTATTTTTTTTATGATTGTTATGTTACATTTCATATTATTATAAATAGTATCATAATTAAATTTGTAGCAATGGCAAATAGACATTTTTGCCTCATAATTTAAGATTATATATCATTATAATTTGAGCTAATTGTTTTTAAAATACACAATACAGTATTTCTACTTTGTCAACATAATTTTTTTTTTTTTTTTTCTGATGGCAGCAAAGCGGTATTACAGGAAGCGTCTTCACTCCAATGGAGAAAAGATCGCGGCGATAGCTAGCGCCATCTATCGAGGTGGAACCAAACCAATTATGCAGGGTTACCTTCTCGCGCATGCGCACTAGTCGAAGAACCTTGTTTGGAAGCGATGGCATCACATGGAAGCACATGCTAGTCGCGTAGTCTTCGGTTGATTAATTTCCCGGGATTTCTGTGAATTCTCTGTCAAGGATTTCTTGATCAGATTTTATTGCTCCAATTATAACCTTCGTTATATTGAATTGCTTTGAATTCGTTATATTGAATTTTTCAAATATTGAGAATAATGCAGTTTACTTGCGCATTCCCAACGTTTTGCAATAAATGGAAAAGCCGAAGGAAAAGATTCCACAGATTTCCCAAAGACGAAGAAAGGTAAGTTAATTTTATTAATTTAATTTTCAACATTATTACTTTTTGTTTATTTATAGTCCTTGTTTAACATGTCTTTGTAACTTTTATTTCGGAATCTATACTGCTTCTATTCATCACATGTGACATTTACTACTTTTCACGTTGATGTGTAGAAAAAAACAACTTTTATGATACTCTGTTGAACATTACTCGCTGAATTTGAGACATGCTAAAAATTAAAATGATTTATCTACTGCTAATTTTTTATATAATTTTGAAATTAAAAAAAAATCTAATTATGCCCAGTTGATCATTTTGCTGTACTTAACATACAAAAATATCATTTAATTTTCACTAATTATATCCTCATCATTGAGTTTTATTCTGTTGCACTTTACTGTGTGTTTTAAATTCAAAAATCATTTAAAATTTAATTATGATCTATCAATTGACTTTTATTCATGAGTGGTGTGTGTCATATTTTCAACAATTTCATAATTGTATGATTCCACAATATTTTGAAATTTATGTCATGTTCAGATTAAATTTGGCTCACCAAAAGTACACTTAAAATTTAGCTTGGTGAACAGTTTGTCTTTATATAAGACAAACTGTCATGTACATATAATTCCATTACAAAAAACATTCACCTAACTCAATATTTTGTTTAGTTATGATCAATTATTGTGTGGCATAAATGCTCTCAATACTGTGGAATTATCCTGTCATCAACGTCCATCCCCAGTAGCAGAATTTTCTATATCAATCTGCAGCACCAGGATCAGAAGCGAAAATTTATCTATGACCTTAACGAGCCCTGAATAACCTACAATCATGAAAAATTGTATTGCATTATGAGAATATATGTGGATTTAACAAATACAGGGAAATCTTGATGAGTGCAAAATATTTCAAGGCTTCATTAACCACACTAATCATTGGATTTCTGATTCTGCAGACAGATCTACATGCAAAAAAAATTCTCTAATTTAAAATTGAGTTGATACAATATAGTACTTACAAAGAGAAATAGACTCATATACAGAGCAGTGCAAAAACAAACACAGGTAATGTTTTAAAATAATTTAAATCAACTTAAAATCATTCTTCTTGAAAAGAAGGTAAGGAGGTTAAGTTATTTAAAATTTTGCTTGCTGCTTTTGATGTTATATAAAATTTAAAATTAATATTTGCTGAAACATGTTTGAAGTGATGAAAATAGGACATTCCATATTTCTCAACAGCTGATGATTTTAAAAAATTTCTCGTATGTTTATAGCAACTTTTAGGGTGAAGCATTATAAAAACTCGCATATCATAAGTACCAACGTCTTCATATTCAGCATCATCACCTCGTGGTCCCTCGCGTCTGACTGAAACAAACATTTTTTTAACCTGCTAGATTGATCTGCAAGCTGTAAATCAATCTGCAGCGCTCGCTGCCCTGCTGCACGGTTTCTGCTACTGGGCATCCATCAGTCTGTAACATATTGCAGAGTTCCCAACTCTCCTGATTTAGGCTGGAGACTCCTGATTTTTCATTGCTCTCCTGCCAACCTGATTTAGGATAAATTTCACCTGATTTTTGATTATTTGCTCATTTTCTCCCGATTTTTATCATTCATCACATGAATAATGCGATTTTTTGAATTTGAAATCTTTTGTCGTGGGAAAGAACCCTTCTCAGCATTTTCCCCTTTCCTGCAATCAAACTAGTTCCAGCACCACACATGTGTGACAAATCAATTCACTGACAAATGTATAATAGTGAAAAAAGTGCAGCTTCATGTTCCTAAACCATTGAAATCATCTTTATCCATCACTCTTAAAAATGATTATTTTTCGTTTGACATTGTTTCGTTAAATCCTCCAATGCCTTAAGAGTAAAAATTGACCCCAATTTTTAACTTTCCAACTTAACATTTTTCATGACCCATAATTATTATTTTCTGTTTGTGGTCCAAGAAATCTATATCTGGCAACAAACGTCCCTCCAAAGAGGCTTTTTTTTCTCGCCAAAATGTAGTTTCAGCTGATACAACCGTGATCTTTTAAAATTTAGCTAGCTTTTTTGATTAAAATTTAGTTTTTTAATCAAAAACAAGTCTCCTGATTTTTAGAATAAAATCTCCTGATTTTTCACCTTGCCAGGTTGGCAACTCTGATATTGTTTTTACCTCTAAATATGTCGGTGCGTAATATTATTTTTATTGTGTGAAATTAACAGTATACTCTAAAGTACAGTCAACTCCCGCTAATCCGCGACTCTATAATCCGCGAACGTCTATAATCCGCGATATATTTCAGATGTAAACAAACAAGTTTGTTTACATCTTCGCGTGTAAAGTTTGTTTTGTTTTTACTGTTATAAAAATGATAGAAAAAGTTTTTACTACTTTCCTAATTTTTATTCGAAGGAAATATTTATCAATGTATGTGTATTTTATGTTTTAAACGTTTTAAATAAGGCATTAATTTTATATTGCATGCCTGTAAATAACGAACTTCGGAGCAATGTGTCGTCCAATCCAATACGCCGTTCGCTGGCAATGTTATGACGTCACAGCATGATGTTCTTCCTTCAACTAACAATAACGGTATCGATTACGATTGTGACCGTGAATGAGCATTTGCTTTTATGATCCATTGTTTATAGATATCGGGGGCTATCTGTGATTAGAACAGTGTTGACAGATCTTGCGACTTTTCGCAAATTTTGCTACTTTTGAAAGCATTATACTTCTAAATTTTAGGTTTTGCAATTTTTCTACAACATTACAACCAATGGCTGTGACGTCACTTTTACTACTTTTCTAGCAACCTCTTGCGATTTTAGTTCGAAACTTTCTGGCAACACTCGAGACACGTTTTTTTCGGCCGACATTGTATTGCTTTTGCTCTGGTCTGGATCTTGCTCGTTAATTGCAGTTGTTAACATTGTCACATAATTTACGTAGTTTAATTATAAAATTTTAAATTAAAAGAAAAACAAAATGTCGCTTAAAAGCAACGAAAATATTGCGAAGCGCAAACACGTAACGCTAACAATTCTGCAAAAAGTGGAAATCATAAAGGGTTTGGAAAGTGGCTCCTCAGTCCGATTTTTAACATCCAGATTCGGCATAAGTTCGAGAACTGTATACGATTTAAAAAAAAATAAGCAGAAAATTTTGCAGTTCTATGCAAATAGCGACAGTAATGCTGGACTTTACAAGAGGAAAACTATGCGAAGTGCGAAGGACGTTAATCTTGATGCAGTCATTTATGAATGGTTTAAACAGAGAAGAGATGAAGGCGTTCCCATTACAGGACCGCTATTATGCGAAAAAGCAAGAATGCTCCACAAGGAGTTAAATGTCGAAGAGCCTTGCAATTTTTCATCAGGCTGGTTGATGCGTTTTAAGGAACGTCATGGGATTCGGTATTTAAAATCTTGTGGAGAAAAATTATCTGCTGACACTGAGGCTGCAGAAAATTTTATAGATCAATTCTCAAACTTAATTCAAGATGAAAATTTAAGCCCAGAACAAGTGTAATATGGACGAAACGGGACTTTTTTGGCGTTGCTTGCCAAGAAATACACTTGCTTCTTGTGACGAACATGCACCGCCTGGTACTAAAGAGGGGAAAGAACGTGTTACAGTTGTATGTTGTAGTAATGCATCTGGAATGCACAGATGCAAGCTGATGATAATTGGTAAGAGTGCCCACCCCCGTGCATTGAAAGGAATAAAAAGACTCCCCGTTCATTACAAAAGCAACACCAAAGCATGGATTACCAGAGAATTTACTCTGGATTGGTTCTACAACAGTTTTGTTCCAGAGGTGCGTGAGCATGGTAACAAAATCGGTTTACCTACAGACAGCAAAATTTTGTTGATGCTCGATAACTGTGCTGCACATCCAGAAATTGTAACACAAAATAATGTGTCTGTTGTATTTTTGCCCCCCAACACTACTTCCTTAATTCAACCAATGGATCAGGGGATTATTCATAGTCTCAAATGCCACTATCGGCTGGAATTTATGAGAAAAATGCTTTGTGCGGCAGATAAAATTGATGAATTCAAGAAGCAATTCACAATTAAGGACTGCATTTTCTTAGTTGCAGAAGCTTGGCAAGCTATATCTCAGCAAACCTTAATAAATGGCTGGAAAAATCTGTGGCCAGCTACTCTATTTATTGACAGCCAAAGTGACGCCGATTCCAGTTTTAAAGGATTTCGACTATCCATCGCTAAGGAAAAAGCAGCTGAATTATTGCAGTTTGCTAAAGGAGTGTCAGTTTCTCTTCCCAGTGGTACATCTGAAGAGGATTTAGTAGAGTGGATGGCTTCAGAAGATGAAGTCCCTGAAAGTGAAAAAGTGACCGATGAGGAAATTATTTCCTCTGTATTAACTCCCCAGGAAAATGGATCAGAAACTGAATCTGATGATGAAGATGATAAAATGGCACTTGAAGAGGGATTAGCTCTTGGAGACAAATATTTAACGTTTTTGCAAAAGCAAAGTTTTGTTACTGACCAAGAACTAATGACTATTAAAAGAATTCAAGACAAAATATCAGAACATAAACTAAAAGCCTTAAAACAAACAACCATTGTTGCTATGTTTAATAAATTTAAAAATAAGTGATCAATTTAATAAAAGAAAATGTTTAATTTATTATACCTTTTATTTGTAATGTTTCAATTTGTTTACTTTTCTAAGGAAGTTAAATATTTGTATCCAGGAGCTCACCCCTTTTCATTTAAAGTAAGCATTTTATTTAAATTTCTGTGTTCACACTTTTTTATGTTTTGTACATGGAAATTTCAAATTTTAAAACAAGTGATGTATTTTTTAATGAGAAGGTTATTATTCTTATTCATAACAATAAATCCAGTTTACTTAATTTATGTAATTTCTGTATTCTCTTTATTTTGTTATGTATGAAAATTCCAAAACTTAGAATGTAAACAAAAGATGACCTATAATACGCAAAATTCTATAATCCGCACAGCCCTTGGTCCCAACCTGTGCGGATTAGAGGGAGTTGACTGTATTTCTTCTAAAAATTTCACTCTGAAGTTCATTAGTCGCATTTACTGCACAATCATGCAGTTTCAAACAAAATAAATCCCTATACATAGTTATTTAAAAACTGCATCTCCAAGGTGTTCCATAGGTTTTACAAAATAAAAAGGGGAATAATACCGTAAGCGGGTGTCGGTTGAGTTGGCGACTTTTTTTTGTTGCCAAGTTCCAACCTTGGCGACTTTTTTTTCGCACCAATTAAAACATAAACATACGTTGACACATAAGTAACAAAATTAACCCAAAACTACAATACACTTATCTAAACACATAAACACATTTTTAGACATATTTCAAATGCAATTATGAACAAAATTCACATAAACAAAGCACTAGCTCTGGACTATAGATACGTTAAAAAATAAATAAGCCGTAACCTTCAAATTATGCAAAATATGTTTCTGCACATAATTATACAACAAAATTTTCCTTAAAACGTTAAAATCGCAGTTTAAAATTAATAGACAAACACTCAAATAAACAGACTACTTCCCCCCCCCCCCCACACACACACACAACTAAAAAATACTTATATATTGAAACATATTTAAATTGAATACTTCGGGTGATTTCAAGATAAATATACTGCAAATATTTTAACAACATGCTAAAAACAAGTCCCAAAGATAAAATAACAGAAAACCAATATAATAAACCGGCTACCTCCTTCCCCCCCCCCCCAGTGATTTTTGCAAGTTTATACCTTCAAAACACACAAAATTTACACTATTAATCAGAATCGAATGAAAACTGATCACAAACAACTCAAAAACCATTGCATATTAATTCAAATTAAACCTAAAAATTGTACAAGAATTCTGCAAATCAGGGGCAAAACCATATAAATATTAAAATTAACCATCCCTCTTAAAACCTTAAAAATTTTACTTTTTCATCCCAATTCAAAAAAAAATAACACAACATACTAAAAACCTTACATAAATATGAAACATAAGATCATAAATATACTCAACTGTACGCACGTGTACCATAAAGCAAGGAATAAACATTTAAATAAATAAAAGAACCACATACCTCAAATTTTATTCATAAACAACGTAACATTATTTCAAAATGAATCCACCTCGAACATTCAAATATGCATATTAACTGTAGATCAACACACGCTATATATATTGTCGAATTTCACTTTACAAAGAATTAATAAACAACGCCCCGGAACAACTACACAAATACGACAGCAAAACTAATAAAAATGACGCGAAGTCAAAAACCGAAACTTCGGTTCGCGGTTAAAAGTTACATTCCTTAAACCAATCAAATAGTTCCTCAAAATACATTCGGTTACGGTTAAAAAAATCAACCAATCAGAATTTGCTTTCTACACAGTAAGATACAACAACTCAACTTCTCCACCAGGTTGCTAGAGAAATCCAAAACAATCGCTACGTTTACCGTCCTGTTTATTAAGTCCCAAGTTGGCGACGCATCTTGCTTGGCGATGGTCACCCGCTTACGGTATTATCCCCATAAAAAGTTTAAATATTTATGTTCCAAGGAATATGTATCTCTGTATCTCTCGTTAACATTCTGTCTGATCCAACCCTTGGGTTCTGTGTGTGGAATGCCTTTTTTATAAATAAGCCTCATTAGAGGTCAAATGCCTCACACAACAAGCGAGCCCAGTGCCCTTGGCCCCTAGTAGTAATAGAAAATTCACAAGGGTTGTTTTATTTTCAAATTATGCATATGTGATGCTGGACTCAAAATGTTAGTAGGAGTTCTGCCCTTGGAAGGGATGCTATGCTGATAAGGTTTAAACTGCTTTTTACTCCTTATTTGTTCCACTGTACATTTTTCTGTCTTCAGAGTCATTTAAAAATTATTTTGCATTAACTGAGTAATAATTTTTTCATTAATTCTAATCACGTCATATTACTTTTACTTATTTGAATTTTAAATTTTGTTAATTGCAGATGCAAACAATGGATGAGGATTGTAAATAATCCTAAGCATTTGGGGAAAACAACTGCACAGCTGCATCAGTGCCATTCCTCCCAGCATAGCCTATCCCAGCTAAGTTCCTCCCAGCATTTAAAATTTGTTAATATATCTTATTCTGATGACAGCTCCTCAATAATTTGGCAGCCTCCTCAACAAATTAAGTGAAATTAAAAGTCCATCTTCTGCTGTGAATTTCAGAAGCAAGCTGTTCGTTTCTCAACTCTGTTCCTCCCAGCATTTAAAGTTTGTTAATATATTTTATTCTGATGAAAGCTCCTGAGTAATGCATCTTCCTCCTCAACAAATTATGTGAAATTAAAAGTCCTTCATTAATATCTTCTGCTGTGAATTTCAGAAGCAAGCTGCTTGTTTCGGCACTGTGTTCCACCCAGCATTTAGAATTTGTTAATATATCTTATTTTGATGGCAGCTGCTCAATAATTTGCTGGCTTCTTCAACAAAATAAATGAAATTTAAAGTCCTTCATAGGTATCGCCTGCCGTCAATTCCTAAAGCAAGTTCTTTATTTCTGCTCTGTGTTTTTCACACAGACTTTATCATATCTGTATTTTTTGTACAAGTCCTCAAGATTTGTATTGTCGTGTTTACCCCTTTCAGCAATATCTCATGGAAGTTTCTGATCGTGGCTGTTTCACATAGCTCTTATCCGTTGTACATGTGTCTTGTTTTGAAGACTTTTCTCATCGTATGGTAAGTATAGTCTCTTTTTAATTTTAATCTAAATATATAATTAAATAATTTTAATTAAGTTTTCTATTCTGAAGCATATTGTGGCAGCATACTTTATTGTTGTACTTTAGGAAAGTTCTACATGTAAAAGGTCAAACATAACCATATTCGCACATACGGAGGAGACTGGAGTGGCTAAAGCATCCCTAAAGTCGGAGCATTAGATGTGAAAAGTGTTAAAAATCGGTTTCGATCATCATCGGTTAAAAAATCAAAGTTTGTCGCTAATGATTTAAAATATTTTTTTTTTTTTTTTTAAGTTGTATTCAAACTTTTTCTAAAATAATCAAAAGAAAGATGTTGGTCTTTAACTAAGTAGTGTATGAAGTGCAGTTCAACTTGGTTGCAATATCACTGAATATATCACATAATTATTAATGACATATTGGTGCATACAGCACTTAACTGGGAGACGGAAGGTGCCTGGTTCAAAATCAAGTTGCATACAGCGGTCTAACCATGCATTCAGAGTTTTCCATGGTTTTCTCCCAAAACTTGCTTAGACCCTCTTTAAAATATCCCCATGGAGGCCACTCCACTCCTCGGCCTAGAGTACACGAATAGCTAAAAGTAAACACAGAGAAAAAAAAATTAAGAATAGTGTATTGAAATTAAATAAACAATAAGCTTTGTAATTACTCGCATGGCCTTTAAAAAAGATATGCATGTTTCAAAAGCAACAAATGAGTGGTTTCTTCATCAGTATCTAATAACTATAGAAACCAATCATAGTCCCACCCTTAGCTACAAGCAGGGTTGGCAAAAACCCGGGTTTGTGTACAAAAACCCAACCCACCCGGGTTTTTCTGGGTTTTTGTTTGATGCCACAAATACCTAACAATACACGTTGGAATTCACACAAAATGTGCCTTTCGAGCTTTTTGGACAGTTATCATAAATATGTAACAATTGCATCTCAGCACCAAAATTAATTTGAGACGCGAATTGCAAAAATATCCCCCCCCCCCACAAAAATCCAAAAATATTGGATAATGTGTCAATTTACAAGGAGTGTTTGAATTTAAACAAGCAGCTCATAATTTTATCTTCAGCTCTTGATGAGCTGCAAAAGGATACAACCACGCTGTCACGTTCTGTAGAAATATGGGAAAATTTAATGGAATCAGAAGAATTGAAACAGCACAAGGAAGTTATAGTGAAACGGTATAAACAGATTATGAGACCTGAGCATTTTTTAGCTAATATAATGGATGCAAAGTATGGAGGGGAAAAGCTTAATTCAGAGGAAGAGGAAGAAGTTGAAGCATGGATAATACAGTATCATCCAGAGCGGTTACCTGCAATAATGGCTTTTAAAATTAAAGACATAGACTATTTTCCTAAATCACTTTTCTCAGAAAATATTGTGTCACAATTTACAGTTTCAAAATGGTGGGAAATTCTTAAAGAAAAGGTACAGAAGAACAACAAGTTAGATTCTGATTTTTGTAGTTTTTTCAGTCTGCATTCTGTTCCATCTAACTCTGCTTCCATTGAGAGAATTTTCCCTACATTTGGATTCATATGATCTAAGTTGCGGAACAGACTAGGCTCAGAGCAGTGTGAAAAATTAGTAAAGATTTACAAATATTACCACAAAAATCAAAGTGAATGTGATTTTGATTGGTAAACTGTAAAATAGATTAATTTGAAATATATTTTTCATTCTACATTTTTAGTTTGTTGTCATTTAACTTTAATTGGGATTATCATTAGACATTAATCACACATGTCATATTTTGCATAGTTTTTTACTAGAAGATTATCAACAGTTTATTTTCATTATTTCTTTTACAGTTTTACATGTCAACATGACACTGATACATGAAGTTGATACATGAAAATGTTCATTATAATGTGGTATCAAAACTTGTTTATAATGATCACTGCATATTTGCTATAAAAAAAATTAAATAAGTAAAAGAATAATAAAAACAGTATAATAGCAAAAAGTAGTCTGTGTGATGTTTTCAAACTGAAAATTTCAGGGTTTTTTTCTTTATATTTATTAAAGTGAAAATATTATTAGTTATATATAATTACATATTTCTTAATGAATACAAGTAATTGAAATACGATTAATAATATTTTTTAATTCTTTCAAAGTAGAAAGAAAGCTTGTTTTCTGTGAAGGATCATGGCTCTACCTCTGTCAAAAACACTGTTGGTTATACTGTCTAGTAGTCCCAAAATTTTCAGTTAGTGAAATTAATTTTAGAAAATAAATATTTTGAGGTAAACTTCATCTGATTACCATAGATATGACTTATTTTTATGTAATTTTGATAAGAGAAACCATCTAGGTTTTGGGCTTAAAAGGTAAAGTGTATTTCTAAATACTATAGGTGGGATTTGCTGACTCAGAAATGATTTTAAGCAAAAACTCAGTTTGAACAAAAACCCAGGCGGGTTTTTGTTGGTGGACCCACCCAGAAAAACCCGTGTGGGTTTTTCTGGGCTGGGTCCACTTTGCCAACCCTGGCTACGAGCCTGCAGTGCACATTGAATTAAGATTCTGTTATACATATTTTTTACAAACCTAAAAAAAAGTATCTTTTTCCACCTATGAAGGATGAGTTTCTTCAACTTTTTGTCTGATTTCAGCCTTTGTTGGACATCAATTATGGAAATGTTACAAAGGTTCTCAAAAAATAACACGAAATGAATAACTGTAAAATTTCCCACATTTTAAAAGTTGCAAAATGAGTGGCATAAAAAGGCATTTATATATAAATATTCTCTCACATCTGAAAGGGAAATACTGCAACTGAATCGTGCACAGTCAATAAAAAAATTTTTGTCTAATTCTAAATTTTCTAATACCCTTGATGGTGTCTTCAAACTTTGCAAACTAAACATATAATATAAATCATTGTCAGGATTTAATTTTCTTTTTCTAATTGATACTTACTGGATAGAAAATATAGATATTAAAACATCTTTCACGTTTGTCATATACAAATAGAATCACCTTTGAAAATATTTTGCTTGTGTGTGTCAGTCGATTTGCTTTTTTGGCAATCTAACCCCAGTCCCGTGTTCTAATTTACTAAGGGGAGAAAAAAGGAAATCTTGAAATTTAAAGTGTATATTTAAATTAATCTAATTTTGATATAACATCTTCTTTTATATTGAGGTACTATTTCAACACCATCCTCATTAGTATTTTTTCCCAAAATTCTGTGATTTAGCAATAAAGTACATACAATTTCTTGTTCTCCAACCATGTGTTGTTTGCCTTGAACAGCTTAAAATAATAATCTATGTATTAGTACATGTATAATTACAGTACTATAGTAATTAGTTTTTTACAGGTATTATGTAATTAGTTTATTACAGTATTGTGTTTGTGTCATGTCCGCAACAGGGTTGGCATGGTTTAAACCGACTGGTTTAAACCACGGTTTAAACCATGGTTTAAACCAAATGGTTTTTTTCTCAAAAAAACCAATTGGTTTTTTTAAAAGAATAATTTAAAATTACGAATACTACAGATAGAATACGTTCTGATATATTTTTAAATTATCCTCATAAGTATCAAGAATAAGTTTATTATATCACTCTAGATACCTTATTGTTTTATAATTATTAAAAATTATTAATTAAACTTAAATTATAGGCTGCATTTTTAACTTGAATAATGCTTGATACTTGAACTTTTCCAAAATAGAGGTTTTGTGTTTTAACAACTTATTTCTAAACCTTAAAAATATTATTTTGAACTAGTTATCGCCATTATTACTGATGAATCTAAGAGCAATATTCCATGTAAAATGTAGTAAACAATTACTATTGTATTATATTATACTAGCTGCCAAGGTGGCCAGCTTCGCCCCCCCCCCATACCTTACCATATATACTCAGTCAGTTTTGTCTAAATTATCAGTAGAGTCCTTTCAACGAAAATCATATTTCATGGTTTTAAGAGTATTTGTCATGAAATGTATTTAGGTTATGGTTGCTACAAATTTTGGGGGCATCATGACAAAAGCTGATGGTGACCATGGGACATGTGAATGGATCCGAAAGATTTTGGAGTCCTCATCATGGCACAGTGGTAATGTCACTGAAAATGGTAGATGGCCGAAGGCATCTATCCTTGGCAGATCACTCAGAGTACGGTTGCCATTAATCAAACCAAAAAGAAACAATTTGCTTTTTCGTGTATGGAAACGGGAAATGGCTAAAATATACTTCAACCCATTGCAAAGTGGTTTTCTTTTTTTTTTAAATGTGCAATAAACGTGAAGTAAAAAAATCCGAAAGATTTTGCTTTTTTGCACCTACATTGTTATTTTTTAATCTATCTACTGTGTGACACACTTAACCAGTAACGAATAGGCTTGCTTCACTTGATGTCATTCAACTGTTAATCTGGATTTTTGAACGTGTGTTATTGTTATTACGCTAATGTTTACATCTAGTTCTTGCCGCTCCCAGCATAAAAATATCGTCAATTTTGGTACCGCATACATTAGCGAATTATATAAGTAGATACTAAATTTAAAAAAATACTATCTCTAAATAAAATATTAAAATTGAATGATTTCAATGTCCACATAAGTATAGCAACAACTTTTTATTTACTTTGTTTTAATTACTTCCAGAAGAAATATTAATTTTTATTTGAACATTTTACAAATAATTTTATTTATAAATATGTAACATGTAATTATAAAAGGATTTTTAAAAAAACCCCAAACAACCTGGTTTAAACCAAAAAAACCCAGTTTAAACCAAATAAACCTGGTTTTTTGGTTTTTTTCAAATAAACCGGGTTTTTTTCCAACCCTGGTCCGCAACAAGTTCTATTAATGGTAACTAAGGAGTTTTTTTTTTTTTTTTAAGTAGTGTTCACCTTCACCATTATTTCATTTAGTTTTGATTAGTCGCAAACATGATTACAGAATATGCCCAATACTCTGAAATCCCGCATGTATAAATAAGATTTGCATTGTATATTTATAGATATTCTGAGATACTGTATATGAACTTCCAAATGCATCTGTGTAATTTTTTATAAGGAAATTCTGTATTTTTGGTATTTTATCCTTGTCAATAATAATAAAACATGTTTCTGTTATAAAAAGCTCTTTTCATAACAGAGTCTGTTGGTAAAGTTTTGTATGCTCTTAATTTCAATCAATGATTTATTATATGTGTGTATTAGATATTGGCTGTATGTAAAAATGTCAGTAAATAAAGATTTGTCTGTCTTTTTAAATCTGCAGTTTTGTATTTATTACTTTTTCACATTTAATTGTTGGTGAATAATATTTAAGATCCTAAAGTATGCTTCACCAAGAATACTAATATAAGATTTTGTAGTAGAGTTCATCAGCTGTAATTGTCTCCATTTTGTTAATGTTAAGGGCAGGAAAGAGATAAAGCATTATTAATAGCTTTTCAATACATAACATCACACATTCAAATGCACTATAATTAAAAAATGTGTTGAATTGTATTCCATTTATTAGATTTCTTGTAAGTTATTTAAACAATTTTTTAAAATGTAAGTATTTAATTATTTAAAAAAATACTTTTATTTTGAACTGAAGTATAATTGCTGTTTAAATATCGCTATTTAAAAATTAGCACAAAAATTAACTTGGATAAAAAAAATTGTCTTCACTGGTGAATGCTGGAAAAGCAAGTGCCCGCCCATTTTTTTTTTTTTTTTTTTGGGGGGGGGGGGGGGGGATTGTTGATCATTTAAGTAAGATTGCATTTTATTATTATTCTTATGAAATGCGGTGTCATATTATCTTTATTTATTTAAGTAATACGCTCAGTAGTAATACTGCGAAAGTCTTGAGTATAAAAAGGAAGTATCGGGAAAGAGAGCTCGCGTTTCAATAGCTCACTCACTCAAGGTAGCAAGCAGACGACCAGAAACCAAAACCGGTTTATTTACCGAAATAGTTCTGTACCACCTCGCTATGAAGCGAAGTGGCGCTAGTAGCGAAGATTTCGGCGACCGGAATTTTACACTGAGTGCGCATGCTTACCGTATATGTGCTTTGGATGGCAGGGTGTCCACCACTGTTCACTAGATATGGGTACAACCCATAGGAGGTTACCAGAAGATAAAAATTTGCATTCATAGGTTTACCGAAATGAATTGTAGCCAAAATAACATAGTTCTTTTTTTTTTTTCCAGTAACCAAAATAGTAACAATTTTTGGCAATAGTAGCAATAGTGGCAAAGTTTAGTTCAAAAATGTATTGTATTGACATCATTTCATTTTTTTTTTAAACACACTACATGCAATAATCAAATTGATTTTTATTTTCACTTGCTCATATTTTCTTGTTTGCTTTTTTATATGTGCTCACATTTTTCATGCATTATAAACTGATTGAATGCAGGCAACAATTATAAATTTTCTAGTGGCATTATTAAGTTAAGAAAAAAACACAAAATGAAATAAATAATTAAATTTTTAAAATCTTTTAACATGATACTTTCTAATTCTGTTGTATGACTTGTACTGAATGAAAAAAAAAAAAATGTATTATGATGATCAAATCACTGCTTAGTACCCCAAAATAGCTGAGACTTGAAATAAAAAGTCTAAGACATGGTTCCACGAATCAGTCAGTTGATAAAGGTTGGAAAGGAAAAAGAAAAAAAAATTGCTTTTCACCAAATTAGTTGCCCAGAGCAGCAGTTCCCAACCTTTTAACTTCGCGACCCTAACAAAGGCTAACTTACAGTGATGGCCCCCTCCCTCACATTTTTCAGCATAAATTCTCAATTTTTATTCTTCAACAATCAACATTTAGTCGACTTTACTGCAAAATAATGCTATCAGTAAAGTTTGGATAAACATTTTAAATGAAAATAGGTATGTTTTGTAGTAAAAATAAGAAAAGATTTTTTTTTTAAAATATATATTTGCCTGTTTTTATCGTACCCCCCCCCCCTTGCAAATACTTTGCAACCTCCTAGAGGGTTGAACCCCACTGGATGGGAAGCACTGGCCTAGAGTAAAGGGAAAAGTCGCCAAATATTTGTTCTGTGAAATACAAGGCCGTAGCCAGGGAGAGGAGGACCCCTATTTGATTCTCCCCCCTTTCAGAAATTTTAATTAGTGCATTAGTGGCTTTTTATTTGTGTTGATTCTGGAAATCAATTATAGATGAAAAAATTTAGCACTATATATCCCCCCCCCCCTGAAACTTTCTTTAAGCTGCGGGAACCTTCTTTAACCTGCGTTTCTAACTGCAGGTTAAGGCTTGATGAAAAAGTATGTGTTAAACAGACGTCAAAACATACTGGATGATATAAATTATAGATCCGACATAATATTTTGAGAATAGAAAGATTCCTCAAAATATTGGTGATATTTTTTACTGCATGGAATCTGCATAGTTAAAATTATGGCCACTATTTAAAAAGAAGTTTTATCCCAGACTGTTATCCTTGTATTGATGCAGAGACTCATTTCAGTGTATGTGCTTTTGTATGGGTGGAGCAGGTGGAACTACCTCGTGCTTAATACACAAAGTATTTACCCTAGCTGATTTCAAAGCAAAATAGACTTTCTGTAAACAAGATACCCATACTAATACATCAAGGGTATCAACCGTGCATCCTTTATGTTTATATGTTTTACAATTCTTATTCATGAATAAGTATGAAATAATATTTTAGCTTTGCCGAAACTGGCACCAATATGTAAATTTCCAAAAACTAAAGTCTTATTAGCACTATCACAAAATGTATTGCATTTAAGTAAAAAATCACATAGTTTACTGTAAAAGTTTATTTTACTCATGATTATTGTAGAAAATAGAAGAAATGGTCTTACGGGAAGAAAAAAAACGTAAAAGGTAGAAATCTCAGAAAAAATGTACAAAATACTGGGAAAATATAAGACCTGGCAACCTTAAGTTGATTTATCTTTGATTTAGTAGCATAATAGTCAGGTCGAATTAGACCAAAAAATAGGAGTGAAGGTACAAAAATTCACAACCAGCTCAAAGTTGGTAGGATTCTTCAAAACACCATCATAAATGAAATCTAAAAAGTCCTCATCGATCCGATACCTGGAAAAAAATTTACTCTCAAAGGTCATAAAAGTGGGTTTTTCGCAATTTTCAGCAAAACGGTAAGTTTTATCATAAAATCATAAAATTAGTTCAGACAAAAATTGTAGATCAGATAATTATGTACAAATAATGTCTAAATACTTTTTTTCCTAAGAGCCACCGTTTCTGAGCTATAACGATTCAAAAAGTTGGAAAAGTTGTAATTGTCGTAATATGCACACGTTTCCATGCCACCTTAGAGGTAGTGTACTTAGCACTTTTTTTTTTTAACGTGGTTTTCCCGGTGACATGGAAGATTACGGTGATTACGGAAAGAAAAGATGCAAAAGATATACGGAAACTTCTTGACTGGTTCTCCACGCATGATCCTTTTCCAGAGGTTGACAAAATTGTATCTATTGCAAGTGGTGTCGTTGGTGATAGTAAAATTGTTATAAACTCGTGAAGTTTGGCTTGACTGTATGTCAAAAATAATAGGACTAACATTTAATAATATTAAGTTAAAATACGCTGACAAAGTAGTCCCTCTTTTAGCTATGAGTAGCACCATAAAAGTTCATGATAAAAAAGTACCTGTTGACCCTGCATTATTGTTCCAACGAATGAGTATTACTGCAGCATTTCAAGATGAAATTGAAAAATATTTTGAATATGAATTGGCTCCCTACCCTTAATCATTGTTTGATGACATTGTAATGCGTAAAACTCAGAAGTCTGACATTTACGATTGTTTAAAAAAAGTAAATATTGATAATGACAAAATAAATGCGATATACATCATTGATGGAGAATATTTATTACACCACATTGTGTGGGATAGCGAAACATTCAGCATTATCTTAGATAAATACATTCAGTATGTACATCGACCAGTGGTGGCCCATGGTCAAAAATGTTAGTGCAGCCGGAAACATATGACCCCCCCCCCCTTTCCTCCGTACAGGAATGGAAAATCTTTGTTACTGAATTCGAAAGCTGGCGGATTAAGCCTCCACCCAGGATTAAAAAAAGAGAAAAAAAAAGGAAATTAGATAAAAAATGTAAGAGATCCTATTTTACTTCCATAAAATGGGCATAAATTTCAACCAGCCACTCCTATCCTCAAAATTGCATTAATCCGTGTCTGATTCGAAGTTTCCTGAGAATTTTCTTTTGTAACGATAACTTGAGAAGAAAAGAAAAAAAAAAAAGAAAACTTACTTATTTTTTATAAGTCAAATCAATCCTCCTTTCTTTTAAACTTGCGAATCAGTCAGTGATGTCCTCATAAAAAGTTATTTTAATTCAGATATCATTAATTTTAAAATTCCCCATGTTTAAAGAATTTTCTTACTCGCCATTTCCTCTTAATGCCAGTTCTTGCTTACTTAAAAACAATACTGCTTTGATGGGTAATTGCATGAAGCGTCTATTCAGGCTTACCTTCTTGATAAATTCAGCAATATAAAGTCGAGAGTTTTCCTTTAATGCGTCAGCAATTTAGCTCCCACTTCTTATCAACTCCTTAAATTTTAAAGAATTTTTTAAATGCTCTATTGAGTTTTCATGCGTTTTACATGCTCGTGTGATGGTGGCTAATCCATCATATCCAGTGCCATTCCAAACGCTCTTTTTTATCTCAACGATTAAACACGGCTAACAAAACATTTTTTTGTAAATAAAAACTGCCCCATAGCCACGAGAATAGTTAGTGCATATCATGATAAATGGAAGCTACGACCATGCTGAGACGAACCTGCCTTTTTCTTATGAATGGACAATTTTAGTGTCGGTATATTTTCTTTTAGTGGTTGTCGTTTATCATCTTCTTTCCATGTGTAAACGGAGTTTCAAGCAAGACACAAACTGGATAACGGGGCTACATGTTTCAAAATGGTTAAATCATAGATTCCAATAACACATGGACACAGTAACAAATGAAGCTAAAAACTTTCAACCTTCCCAGACAAAACAATAAAAAAAACTATTGTTTCCCTTAGAATGGGCTAGAAAAGCGGTTCTCAACCTTTTAACGTCGTGCCCCCCCCCCAACAAAGGCTAACTTACAGTGGCGCTCCCCCCCTCCCTCACATTTTTCAGCATACATTGAGTTTTTTAATCTTTAATAATGAACATTTTAAGAGAAAATGGATATATTTGAGTAGAAATGAGAATAAATAAGATGATTTTTTAAAAACATGCAGCACTACTTGCTCTATAGTTTTTCTCGCCCCCACCCCCCTGCAAACGCTCAGCGTAAAGGTTGAGAAATGCTGGGCTAGAACATATATTCTGTGACTTTATTCTCTCCCTCACTTCTCGTCCAAGCAAATCATTTCGTCGAATTCACTAGTGCAGCAAAAGTCAGAAAAGCTTTTTTCAGCTGAGTCTTAGCTAAAACACCCTATGCTATCCTAATCCGGAGAAAGTGCTTACGTAGTCGTTACCATGGCAACGGTGCTGCCAATTCCTTAATCAGCGCTGAGGGCTGTACCAACAACTTTCTCAGTTGAATTGCGGGAAGATTAAAGGGTTTTTTTTCTGAATGAGCGATCCGGGCATTACTACAATATTTATTTATTTTTTTTTTTTTTTTGAGATTCTTTTTAAATTTACCATAGGAATTCCGTAATTCTAATCTGAATTTAAGAAAATTTATAGAATAAATTATTTTAAAGTATGTGCTGATAATTTCAAGTGCAGCCGGCAGTACTTGCTGTATCCCACGACCGCCACTGACATCGACATTTTGGTCCCAGAGTTACTGTCATATTTGATGGCTATAATGATTTTACGAGAAATATTAAAGCCGCAGAATAATGTCGTAGAACTTCAAAAAACATCTTCATATTCTGATATTTTATTTGATTAATCTATGATAATTCCTACCAGTCAACAGAAATTTCTTGCAAATACAACAAAGCTTGGTTCATTTCAATGTTGAAAGAAAAGTTTATTGTTGAAAATATATTTGTAAAACAAGCTAATAATGATGCTGATGTAATGATAATTGAAACAGAAATAGAGCAATTCAGACACATAAAACATTATTTAATACGGCGGATTAATTAGTTAAAACTTTTTATTTAGGAATACCTTATTCCCCCCGTACACGATATATATTTCGGTTACACACATAACCATCTTCAGTCGTTTCTGGAGCTCTCACTAATGGCGGCTTCTTTTTATATCTTCGTCATTCTTCTTGAAAGTTCGTTCTTCTTGAAAGCTTGAACTTGCTCCAGAAACGACTGAAGATGGTTATGTGTGTAACCGAAATATATATCGTGTACGGGGGAATAAGGTATTCCCAAATAAAAAGTTTTAACTAATTAATCCGCCGTATTAAATAATGTTTTATGTGTCTTTATTATGTCTAGCCGATACCGGGCTTTTTAAGTCGAACTTTCAAGAAGAAGAACGACGAAGATATAAAAAGAAGCCGCCATTAGTGAGAGCTCCAGAAACGACTGAAGATGGTTATGTGTGTAACCAAAATATATATCGTGTACGGGGGAATAAGGTATTCCCAAATAAAAAGTTTTAACTAAGAGCAATTCAATTTAACAAATACAACTATTGTTGTAGGTGACGATCCAGACTTACTCGTATTACTCACTGCTCGAACTCCAATCGAAAAAACTATTTTTTTTTAAACCTGGAAAAGCTCAACATCAATCTGAAATATATTCATCGAAAAGTTTATCTACTTTTGCAAAGTGTCAAAATCATGTACTATTTTGACATACAATAATTGGCTGTGATACGACATCTGCATTTTTTAGAAGGGGTAAAACAACAGTTTTTAAAATGTTTGAAAAACAAGATTTAGTTCAATGTGCTGAAGTTTTTAAAAAGAGTAATTCAACTCCACAAGAAGTTATCACCAACGGAATTCACTTTCTTCTCTCTATGTATGGAGCTCCTAAAAAAACTATGTACTTAGATAAGTTTCGATATACATGTTTCGTTAAAAATACTCAAAATAAAAAACAAGTGCAATTAGCTTGTTTTCCTCCAACCTCATCGGCTGCTCATCAACGTCCTTTACTGGTATATTACCAAGTGTGGCTTGTTTACCAGCTAGACCCAAAAGACTGGGGTTGGAAGTTGGTCGACAGTACATTAGAACCAGTTCAGACTTTACTCCCACCTGCGCTGGAAAAACTGCTAAACACAATTTTTTGCAACTGTAAAAAGGGATGTAGTGCTAAATGTGGTTTCAAAAAGTTGGACTGTTTTGTTCTCTAGCATGTACAAATTGTCAAGGCCGGTCATGCTCCAATGTTGAATCCCCAACAGTTGAGGATTCGTTTGATTCCAACAAGAAGACATGCGATGTATCACTATTGAGGCAATTTACTTGCACCCAGATGTGAGGAAGAAGAACAAGAAGAAGAGGAAGCAGAAGTATTAGAGAATTATGGATCAGACGAATAAATTTCCCAATTTTTTTTTTTAGCGGTTGAAAATGATAAAAGCGGTGTAACTTAAAGTTACACCGCTTTTATCATTTTCAACCCTTGCCAATATCTTTTATTATTCCATAGTTTCAAATTAAACAGAATCCCAACAGATCCGTGAATAGGCCTACTGGGGAAACCATGTTAAAAAAAAAAAAAATGCACTAAGTACACTACCTCAAAGGTGGCGTAGGAACGTGTACATATTATGACGATTACAACTCTTCCAACTTTTTGAATCTTTATATCTCAGAAATGGTGGCTCTTAGGAAAAAAAGTATTTAAACATTATTTATAGATAACTATCTGATCTACAATATTTGTCTGAACTAATTTTATGATAAAACTTACCGTTTTGCTGAAAATCGCGAAAAACCCGTTTTTGTGAACTTGACCCCAAGTAAATTTTTTTACAGGTATCGGATCAATGAGGACTTTTTAGATTTCATTTATGATGGTGTTATAAACAATCCTACCAACTTTGAGCTGGGTGTGAATTTTTATGCCCTCGAATGTCTAAATTGACCGGACTATAAGTTTTTTTTTTTTTTTTTTTTTTTTTTTAGTTACTGATGAACACCTTGTGATTGCAAAAAACTGCTAACCTTAAGATTACATTAAATTTCAATTTTTGTGTGGCTACAGTTATAAATTAAAAAACAAACATCTAAGTAAGATAAAAACTGTTCACCAACTTTAAATAAACACTTACTTAAATTTTTCTTCGTGGCTTTCTTCATGTCTCTTTAAATGTGCAAGACGTGAATAACTTTTCATACAGTTATCAAAGGAACAAACAAATGAACCCTATAAAGATTTTTTTTTTTTTTAAAGCATCATAAAAAATAAAAGTTTGAAAATATTTATTACTAAAGAAAAATTAGATATAATGTCAACCAGGTAATTCACAGTCCATTATTTTTTTATACAATATTTGTACCAGACAAGAATTAGGACTAAAGTGCAGGATTTACTGTGTACTAATGTGTGCCTCTCTTTTTTTCTTGACACTGCTTTTATTCTTTTCATTTTTAAATTTTTTTTATTTAAATCACATCATGTGCCTGTGTCAAATAGTGTAATAAAGTTTTTGCTTGTTTCTCGAATTAACTTGAAATTTTGCAGGACACATTAAGAATCAATAACAACACAATATCAAAAATGATGTGTAGAGCATAAATTGTTCTCTTAAAGGTGCACACAAAAGAATTTCAATACACTGTAGTTTACGGACATATTTTTAAAAATGTATTTGCACTGTTTTCACTGCATATTGGACTAAAAATTAGTTGAAATGGTGACCATCTAAAGAAAAAAAAAATAGTGACTTTTTAGTAAGCAGCTAAAGAAGAAAGTGACTGAAACAGTAACTACACGTATATATTTGCCTTGAAAGTTTTGATCTTATGCAAGGCAGAAATTCTTGGATAAGAGTTCTCACTCATATACTTTTTAGATAGAATGCATGCTACGAAATATATAATTCCAAGCCACTGGTCAAGTGCATGAGAAACAGCTGATCAAATTAGTAAAATATGTAGCTTTATGTAAAGATCATTTTTCAATACTTTTTTTTTTTGTGTGTGTGTGTGTGTGTATTCTCATTCTTGTATATTTTAGATAGGTTTGTATTTTTTAAGTTTATTTCATATATCTTTAAAACCTTTTAAAATCAGCAATCAAATTAGCTAGCTAAGAAGAAAATAATGAAAAAATAATCTTTCTATTCTAAAAAAAAGTAACAGCCGCTGTCAAGAGCTTGTTCGGCTATCGTCTAAACCATGGGGATTTGAATTTCGAGAAACATGTCCACAGATTCAGAAAATTCCGAGGAACCTGCTAAGCTGACTTAAATTTCAAAAATCGAATTATTTTAGAAGATATTAATAAAAAACTGAAAAAGTAAAACAATGGTAGCCAGATTTGGCATAAAATCATTCATTCCTTTGCAACAAAGCAATTCCAAGTTATATAGAATCTCGTGAAATTGACAAACATGAAGTAGAATTACACCCATTTTATGCTAAACTAAAAAGTATATGAAATAAGTAACTCAAAGTCAGGGACATAGCCAAGAGCGGGGTTAGGGGGGTCATAACCCCCCCCCATGAGGAATTTTTTGCGATACGAAATGTATATTCTAGGGATGCACCGAATATTCGATTGCTATTCGTTATACTGCCTATTCGGCAGACAAACCGAATATTCG
The DNA here is from genome assembly GCA_038373885.1 of Cheiracanthium punctorium. Lineage (NCBI taxonomy): Eukaryota > Metazoa > Arthropoda > Arachnida > Araneae > Cheiracanthiidae > Cheiracanthium > Cheiracanthium punctorium. Next base: position 14,587 of record JAWZYV010017445.1, on the reverse strand, counting down.
GTTCGGCCGAATACTTAAATATTCGGCAACCGAATAGTAAACAAATTAAAGTATTCACCAATTGGTAAACAAATACATATTTTTTTATATCATGAATGTAAGATATAGTATAGTACCATAGTACTAAATTAATTCAAGTTGTTACTTACTAATATCACATGTGAATACGCGTTAGAAACCCTTAGAAAGTCCTCCTGCCAAGGCACCCCCCCATCCTTGGCAGATCGCCTTAGTGTAGTGTTGCCACAATCATACAAAAAACTAATATCAGAATGAAATTAGTTTTAAGTAAGAGAAAACACTCAGATGTTAAATTTAAAATTTGTTGCTTTTCAATTTTTCTCAAATGTTATGACACATTACTTTAACCTTGCTATTACTAACTCATTTAAATTTGAAACAGTAATCAGGGGGGGGGGGAAAAACTCATATCATTAAGTGTTCATAAATATTGTCAGGCCTGGCGCTGCGAACGCCTAGTTTCACCCCTCTACACCACATTTTTTTATTCTGCTCAGAAGAGGAGAAGAGGAGAAGAGAAGAGAAGGTGCTGATCGGACCACACGGGTGCCGATGTTACGCTATAAGTTAAACACGCTACATATGATAATGATGTGTTAAATTAATACGTAATCTATGATAAGTTTTTCTAACGAGAACCCTGTTGTAAATAATGTATATATAGTTTGTCTGTGTAAATAAATTATATTAGTGTAGTAAAAGGGAGTGTTAAATCAAGCTACCTACAACACAATCCCGCGACGTAAGCAAAGAACCCCGCCGCGACAACTGGTGTCAGAAGTGGGATGTTGTAGATAAGTGGCTATTTTTCCCTTCCCCAACCATAACAGAAGAAGCTTGAAGGTAAGAAGATTTTATTTTTTCAATCATGACGGAACAAGAAAACAAAATTGAGCTCTCTAAACTTAAAAAGGAAAGAAAAGCCATAAGAAGTTCCGTGACTAAAATAATTTCTTCTATTGAAAAATAAATTACGGATCATGATATAGTAAATGTTGAAGAACAGCTGGAATTGTTAAAAATAAAATACGAAAATCTTGTATTCTAAATACAAGATAATATAATCTTCTATCGAATTCTAAACAGCAAAATTTATAGAATTATTGATGAAGGTGAAATTGAAGCAGAAATCGAAACTGCCCAAGATTACGAAGACAAGATAATAATGTGGAGCCATCGTGGCCAAAAGTTTATAAAAACAAAAAATAAAGTGAACACTAATTCCAATCCCAGGTCTTCTTCTGAGACAGTTGTAAATGAAACACGAAGAATCACTCCAGAATGCAACGTTAAATTGCCGAAAATTGCAATGAATAAATACTTTGGTAGTCCCCATGAGTGGCAAAATTTTTATAACTCATTTTGTACTTCCATTGATCAAAATTCTAACATATCAAAAACTGATAAATTTAACTACCTAATAAGCTTGCTTGGAGGCGATGCTCTGAACGTCGCAGAAGGATTTTCGCTGACGCCCGAGAACTACGATGAAGCCCTCAAATTGTTAAAAGAAAGGTTTGGTCGGAAAGACCTACTCATTAACGCCCACATGCAAAAACTTCTTAACTTACAAGCAGTAAGAAGTTCAAATGACCTAAACGCCTTAAGAGAACTGTATGATATGTGCAACATTCAAATTCGATCCCTAAATTCCTTAGATATCAAAACCGAAACATTTGGTAATTTGCTGTGTCCGTTATTAATGAAGTGCATACCAAAAGACATCGCCCTCGATTATTCCAGAAAAAAGAATTCAGACGACAATTTTAACATAGAGCATTTGATGACCTTTTTGAAATCTGAAGTGGAAAGCTGCGAAAGGATGCAATCTTATTCTGGTTCTGAAACCGCAAACAAAATAAAGGAAAAAAATCATTGGAAGAATGACGCGTATAGCAATAAATTAAACGGTCTCCCCCTCCCATCTAACAGGCAGATTCCGCGCCCGGAAAAAGTAAACAAAGTCGGACTCGCTGTAAGCCCCCAAAGGTGCCTCTTCTGCGGCGAGGGAACGCATAATGAAGAGAATTGCGTTTTTACGCCTGACAAAAGGAAGCAAGCGTTAATTAAGGAGAATAGATGTTTTTTATGTTATTTAAGATCTCACAAAACACGTGACTGCTACTCGAAGAAGCTTTGTGATTTCTGTAAATCGCGTCTTCACGGAACACTGCTGCACTCAGAAAGTCAGGAACGAAGTAATAATAAATAGGAAAATGTTTTGACCGCTCCCATTTCTTCTGACAAATGTTTTAACGTTACGCAAGGAGATGGTAATAAAAAGAGTTGTGTCGATGCTTTACAGACAATAGATTTGAGAATAGATAACAACCATTTAATTGGAGTTTTGGATACAGGCACGCAAATATCAGTAGTTAGAAGTAGCCTGGTCCCAGAAAAGTATAAAACACCTCATGGTAGTGTAATGTTGACCTGTGCGTTCGGGCAGAGTTTAAAAGCCCCATTAATTAATCTACCCCTAACGAAAGTCGAAGATGATTTAAAGTTCAAAGAACCTGTTTATATAACTTGTGCTATGGTACCTACTTTATCGAATGATATGTTGTTGTCTTTGAGTGCATTAAGTGAATTAAACTGTAATATAAGGGAATTGAATTTAATTGGTAATGAAAACAAGAGTGATGAGCCACAGAATAATGAAGTGCGACGTATTGAATAAACATAATGATGGGTGTGATTTAATGCACGATAGTGATTTAAATTTATACATGCTGTATGAAAACGAAAGTGAGTTTTTAAGTAATTTTAGCATTAGCGCTGTACCTAAGGATGACAATATGATCCAAAATATTGGTAAGGAAATTGCAGAGTGTGACGCAGTCATGTAAAGATAACATTATGAATAATTCTAAATGTATCGGTAATTCAAATGAAATATCAGACTCCGAAAAATTTCGAAACGAGCAAAGAGTTGACGACAGTTTGACTTCGTGTTGGCGAGATGCCCAGAAAGGAAGTAACCAGTTTTACGTGGTTGACAACTTTTTGTACCACCGAGACAAAATTTTAGGTGAACGTGTTGACCAGTTAGTAGTTCCAACTTCCCGTAGGTAAGAGTTGTTCAGGCGGTATATAAGGTGGTATATAAAAAAACAAACAGATGAAATGCTCTCAAAACTCATATACGATAGACACACATACAAAAACAAAACATTTTACAGCTGGCAAGCAGGAAGAGAAAAATCAACACGTCAGCTCAGCGCCGATAGCATTAATTAATATTCCCCCCTCTGCATTCGGATGATTTAACCGCGTTATCTCTGAACAGAAACTCAAGAGAGGAAAGGGGGGGGGACGCTTCATTGCGGCTGCGGCACACTCGTTATCCGACAGTAGTAGAGTAAAAACAAATTTTTGTATTTGTAAACTGGCGTTTTTAAACTTTCAAACAGCGTGCGAGAATCTCGCGCAGGTGGCAAATATTTTGCAGCGCGAGAATACCTCGCGCTGTAATATTTTTTGGGCGAAATTTAAGAAATTTATGAGAGATTCTCGCGGTCTCGCACTCTAGCGGGAACCCTGCAAAAAATATATATTTTCATAATACTAAATTACTATGTTGAAACTACATCTCCATGCAAATAGTTCTCATGTGCGAAGTCAGAGCCAGCTGTACCTATCCTTCGAAATGGCATAAATTAGCGCTAAGGACCATGTTTGGGCCCTTGTCCCAGGGGGCCCTGGGGGCTTTCAGAAATTTTTAACATTCGATTCACTTTATATGAAGATATATAACTGCACTGTTCAAAAATTTGTATGGAGTTTAATAAAATTTGAATACATTTGAGTGGCGAATGAAGACAGTTACTACAATGTTTACAAATTATTTTGAGTGTTCCTGTCAATTACGCTACATGCATGAATTTTAGCCTATGTTACTCAAGAATAGTGTAGCTTTCAGTGAAAAGATCTTCAAAAATACTGTTCAAAAATTTGAATTGATTTTAATAAAATTTGAATAAATTTGAGTGTCGAATGGAGATAGTTACTACAATATTTACGAATTATTTTGAGTGTTCCTGTAAATTATGCTGCATGCATGAATTTTAGCCTATGTTACTCAGGAATAGTGTAGCTTTCAGTGAAAAGATCTTTAGAATCAGTTCAGTAGTTACAGAGATGTCCATATAGGGTCATTCCATATCAAATCACCCAGAAAAAATATGAAATGTCACCCACGTCTTCAGATTTTTATGAAACTTTTTTTACACATTGCTATCACTAAGTTATAAAACCATACCAAATTTTTTTGTCCTAGGTCAAATACTTTTCGAGATTTAGGAGGTCAAAGTTTAGTTAGGAAAGGCATTATAAGAATTTTTGCTACTCCGTGGCAGTTATGTCATCAATAAGAAAAAAATTCATTATTTAGTCACAAATAAACATTTTTATCCGAAATTTTTTCTACAGCTCCTATAAAGTATGTATATTTGATAAAAATTCCATTTTAATATATTTTTGAAGAAATAATGGTTGAAAAAAAATAAAAGCTTGATGTTTTTTCAGAATTTTTGAGTTAAAAACATCTTTATTTCAAAATATGATTAAGAGGTGAGGCACTACAGCTATCAAGTCAATTTTTTTTTTAAATGAACCTAAAGGGGCATATTATAAAGATATGAAATAAAAACAATGGTATTTTAGTCTGCTTTATTACTTTTAATCATGAATTCTAATTTTAGTTGAATGACCAACATAGTAACACTGAGTCATCACACTAGGTTTCAGAATTCTTACCACTATTTCTGTATAATAATCAAATCTTATTCCACTTAAAAAGCTGAAAAGTACAATAAAAATTATTGATCAAAAATAGTGATTAGAATTCTGGTCCAGAACAGCTGTTAATGCATGAAAAGGGGGCAAATGATTCAAGTTGTTGCATTACTTTTTTGTTCTTAACTGAACTTCCTTTGTTTATTTAACTTTATTTTGCTTTGTGCTTAACTGAACTGGCCAATCAGTTGTTTGCCAGAATTTTGATGAGTGCAGTTTTATATGAGTTGTGTTGGTTTATTTAGGGTGGCAAATTTTTATGTTTTTTTCTAATTTATCATTAGTTCTTGGACAATGATTACTGAAATATTGCTTTTGTATTCATGGCCAATTAACCATTTAAATTAATTAAGTGTAGCATTTTAAATAAAAAATATTATTTAATGAAATTAAAATGAATAGTGGTAAAGATAATCTTGAAAACTGTTCTATTGGGAAAATAAACAGTTCAGAGTGCCACAAGCAGAATTACACAAAACATGTTGGTCTTACCAACATGGAACTATTTAGTGAACTTGACAAAAATCTTCTGACTATAAGGAGTGGCACAAATTGTGATTTGGTAAAGAATGTTTGTGAACATCATAAAGCTTACTACCTAAATAAGTTTGAATGTTATCAAAAAAGTTGTTTTGATCCTTTTACAAGTCACAGAAAAAAGATAACTAAAACTTTAAGAACTGTTACTTTGGACTTCTGTGAAAAGATTAAAAACATCCCAACCACAGTAAAAGCTATTCCAGGGTTCAAAATATGTGATGCATGTAGAGAGAAAGTACGAAGACAATTGCAGTTTTTAGCCGAGGAACCTGAAGAAATTGAAATTGAAACAGATGATGACAGCACAAACAGCACTTCTGATATGGAAACATCTATTACGAAAGAAAAAACAATACATGAAATCAATACTTCCCTCACTGACTTAGGAGAATCTTCAGTTAAATTTCATGCTGTCCCATCACACTCCAAGGCCACATATGCAAAAAGAAAAATAGAATCAGTTTGCTCTAGTTTGAAAAAGAAAGTTAGGACAGTTTTGGAAAAAGAAGTTTTTACAGATGAAGATAAAGATAAGAAAGTGATACAGGAAATAGAGCAGAAAGCAAAAGACATGGATAGCCTTGTAAGTCTCATTAAGAAAAAACTTGAAATTACAAGTACACGACGAGAAAAAATACAAATTTTGACACTTGTTCCTATTTCTTGGAGTAGGCAAAAAGTGATAGAAGAATTTAAGGTGAGTGAGTATGCTGTTTGTCAAGCTAGAATTCTTACAAAAGAAAAGGGAATATTAACTCTCCCACAGCCAAGAAAAGGCAAAAGACTAAGTGAAAGTACTATCAGCTTGGTAAAGAACTTTTATCAAAATGATGAAGTCTCTCGAATTTTGCCAGGAAAAAAGGACAAAGTAAGCACATCAAGAAATGTGCATATGCAAAAAAGGCTTCTACTTGTAAATCTTAATGAATTATATTCTTCCTTTAAATCTGAACATCCTGATTTGAAAGTTGAACTTTCTAAATTTTGCAGTTTGCGTCCTAAATGGTGTGTATTAGCAGGATCTGCAGGTACACACTCTGTCTGTGTTTGTATGATACATCAAAATGTGACACTATTACTTCAAGCAAGTGATATTGAAGAAAATCACAAAGAACTTATCAAACATTTAGTGTGCTCTACAGACAACAAAGACTGTATGTTGGGACACTGTGAAAATTGTCCTCCAAAAGAAAACTTAAAGGCATTTCTTCTTAAAAAATTTGAGGAATGGGACCCTGAAGATGAAATTTCGTATTCTTCATGGGTATCCACTGACAGGACACAACAGGTGAAATTTACCGTATCTTTTGAGGAGTATGTAAACACTTTCAGGGGTCTGTCCAGACTTTTCAGACAGGGTCCTGTTTTTGTGAAATTGTGAAAAATTTACTTATAATTTTGTGAATCTGAAATTACCAGGGTTCTGTTTTTGTAAATTTGTGAAAATAGAGTCCTGTTTTTGTGAAAATAGGGTCCTGATTTCATTAATTTGTGAAAAATATGTATTTGGGTAATTTAACAAAAAGTGATCTTGTGTAGCAAAAGAAAAAAAAATTACTAGCATAATTACTAATTTCTTGACTCCCTCTAGGCCTAAATTTGTAAGTCATGCATGTTATGTTATATGTGTGACTACATTAGGATATAACGGGTAGCGATTTTGCCGGATACCGGATATCTGGCGCTAAACATGTATTTAGTTATCAAGTGTGCTTTTTCATTTTTTTATATGACATCAGAACAATAAATTGCAAACATGTTTCAAACATCATTAAAGTATTTCTTAATAATTGACCTATAATTTTAAGTCAATTATAAAGATTTAATGGACATACATCCTTTAGCGTCCAATGGTTTAACTTTTTTAATATAATAATCGCTATTTCTTGAGCCGGAATTCTGGTACGAACGCTTCATGATGAGAAGAAAAAACATGCGGTATGTGTTAACAGCAAACGTCGCATTCACGTGCAGCGAAATAAACAACTTGGCCAGTGTTGCCACTCTGAAACTTTTATGAGGCGCGAAAAAAAATATACTCTGGATCCATGACTCAGAGGGAGAAAAGCTAAATCGCCTCGCTGTTTTGACGCCGCTCAAGTGCTACATGCAGAGTGGCAACGATTATCAATGACGTCATCTGCAGCCGTAGAAGCAGGTTGTAGGCATCCGTCTTGTACCTTCCTGGTCAAGTTAACGGTGTTATTCGAAAAAATCATGTGATTTTGGTACATAATTACAAATAAACTAATTATGCCAGGCACTTCAAAATTTTGAAACTGTCTCTTTACAAGCTGTATTACATACTGCGAAGACAGGCCAATCTGTATCGGTTTCAATACTTTTAGAAAAAATTCTTAAAAATCGGAAATTTTCGCAAAGCGTGTCACTCTTCGAAAAATCTTGCAGTTCAAATCCATGTTTAAGAATTTTTTCTGAAAATTTCACAAAAGCCACAGCGTTTTCGCTTATCGTAGTGTGTAAAACTGCTTATGAAGAACCATCTGGAATTTTTTGGAGACCATGGTGCTATTAGTTTATTTCAATTTGTGTACCAAGACTAAAAGCAGAGTTCTTTTTTTTCGAAGAACAGCCTTAAGAAATGAAAAGCGAAGCATTATTTACGCTGCTATTTATGTTGGGAGGGAGGGTTCATGGGCCGTTTTACAAATGAAAAGTAATATGAAGGGTCCGTTTTAACAGTAACATTTTTTGTGAAGGGTCCGTTTTTAAGGTAAAATATTTTGTGAAGGGTCCATTTTTACGGTAAAATATTTTGTGAAAGGTCCGTTTTCAGCATAAATTATTTTGTGAAAGGTCCGTTAACGGACCCAAATTTCGCCTAAACAGACCCCTGACTTTAATCAACAGCCTACAAATTCTTATACCCCATTCGTTTATATCAAAGTCACAATCTCAATATTTAAAAACACTTAAAGAAAACATTGATTATAACACGGCTATAGTGTTACTGGACTTTAGTGAGAACTATTCATATGTTATCCAAGATGAAGTCCAAGGTTATCATTGGACTCGGGACAGCTGCTCACTTCACCCAGTAGTTATATACACTTGCTCTGAAAATTCAGAAAATATAGCCATTACAAATTTGTGTGTTTTATCTGATGATTTAGAGCATGATGTAGCTTTTGTATATGAAACACAGAAAATCATTACACAGTTTTTAAAAGATCAGTTTCCTAAGTGATGTGAATTATTTTAGTGATGGTTGTGCTGGACAATACAAAAATTGCAAAAACTTTGTCAATATTTGTCACCACAGCCAGGACTTCAATTTAACAGCAACATGGACCTTTTTAGCAACAAGCCATGGAAAGTCTCCTTGTGATGGCATTGGAGGGACTGTAAAGCGCCTAATAGCAAGAGAGAGTCTCCAAAATTGTTATGGAAACACAATTGATAGTGTTGAAAAAGTTATGAATTTCTGCGTTAAGATTCATAATATTAATTTCTGGTTGCTAACAAAAGAGACTTTGTCAGAGACACGTCAAGAGTTAGAAAACAGATTCTCATTGGCTAAGACCATTCCTGGAACTCGCAGCTTTCACCACTTTGTTCCAATATCAGTTGATTCCATAGGTGCAAAGAGAGTTAGTGCAGAAAAAGACTTTTCTTTAATTTTTAATTTTTCTGGAAAACATGTGCCTGCTCTAAAGATGTCTCAATTATGCACAAATTCATACATAGCATGTGTATATAATAATAATTGGTTTTTCGGTGTCATTATTTCAAAGCATGAAGAGGAAGGTGATATAAAAGTAAAATTCATGCATCCATTTGGCCCTGCACCATCCTTTCATTGGCCTCCAGGAAAAGAAGACATCTGCTATGTACCTCTATGTAATGTAATATCCAAAGTCAGTATTCCAATTACGAAAGGTTCTGGGCGAGTATTATTTCGAAGAAAAAGAAACTGAATATGTGCAACAGCAATGCATACAACAATTTAGCAAGCCACATTGCAATTAGATTCTTCCGCACAATTTAATACATTTACTTTATATTGGAATATTAATTATGTTTATTAATATAATAAGTACTTAAAAAAGAGTAGAAGTATCCATTATAGTCCAACCATGATATTTTAAGCTTCTAAATCTTGAAAGCCTTGTAATGTTGAAAAAAAAAAGTTCTGCATTTTCTAATGAAATTCTTACATATTTTCTATATAGTTAGCTTGAATTTTTTCTTCTTAAATAGTAAAAACTCCTTATCTCTTTTTTTTTTTCTTTCTTGTGTTTTTATCAGAGATTCAAGTGATTGAAGTTGAATTAATTGCTAAAATACAACGTACACAGGTACTACTAATTTACATGTTACTTTTTCAAATACAAACCAAAAATATTGTATTAGCATTGGCATCAAAAATATTTTAAATTTTATTTCATATTCTTTTAGAACATACTTTTAGGGGTTTTTTTTTAAGTCTGACTTGGTATCCATACTGCTTCCCCTTTTAATGATATTTTTGGGGGAAAAATGTTTTTTACCTTACAATCATGAAGATATAAAGTTCTAGTTTTCATCTTTTTTTTTCTACTATATTTTACAAAAAATACACAATGATTTTTCTGTGAAATAAACATACTTCACAAGAAATGTTTAAAAAAAAAATAAAATAAGAATGTTTGTTTTTGACTGAATTATGAATTTCTTTCCTCAATGGGTGCATCACTAATGCAAAGCTGCAAAAATGCTGGTAATGCCTTTTTCTCTTGTTACCTTTGGCATTCAGGAGGCCTTTGGCATTCCTTATGCCTTTGGCATTCTTTATTTCAGAAAGTATGACTTCTAGGCCATTAGTATTTAATCAGTTTTTAGGCCAAAAAGAAATAGATTTTCTTTTCAATTAACATGATCATGTCATATTTTATTAAATGCAACAAACAGAACAAAATGACATAAAGTTCAATTGTCTAAGTCAGATAGGCTTTTAGTTACAGCCATTCAAAAATTAGTATGGAATAGATAATTTCTTTCTTTTTTTAAAAAAAATTCATAACTTGGAAATATTTTTTTTTAATCTGAAAATTTGTACTTTCTATCTTATGTGCTAGTACTATATCAAATCCAAAAATCATGAATATTTGAGACATGATATTTTGAACATTGCTTGGTTCTGCGTGAAAATTATCAAACAGTGAAAATGCAATAAATATCAAAAAACTTGATTAAGCAGCCTAAATACCACTGTTTTGATTTTAAATCCTATTAGATTACACTTTTGGCTACAATTTAAAAAAAAAAAATTGAATGGTTACTGCAGTGCCTCATTTAAAAAATGTTAAAATAGTAAATGCGTAAATTTGTCTAAAAAATCCAAATTAAGTATGAAAAAAATAATTATTTTTTATTCTTAAAAATATTATATCCCATAACTTATTTTTTATGTTAATCTGTACAGTATAACCTTTATACCTTGAAATTTCTAGAGCGATAAAATGATTATGCACTGAATTATGATTTTTTTTGGAATATAGCACATATGAAAATCAGGGCAACAATGATGGCTGCGATGTGAGATTTTTGAAAACTTTCAAATTTAAAAAAAAAAAAAACTATTTGACCTAGCACAAAAAAAATTTACAGGAGTTAGTTCCGGACTATATTCCGTATACGGTGCTTGTTTACATATCAATGTTTTTGTTTACAAATCATTGGCGAACAATCTGACGCTAGAGTGAGCGATGCACCGCCAGGAAGTACTGCCGGTGGTAGTTGTGACTGGCAACCATAAAGAATACGTGTTTCGTCAGGTTTGGGAATTTGAAATTGTTTGTGTTATTGATGGAAGGGAAGAAATGTGTTATGTTAATATAAGAAAAGAATTTGTGTGTGTTTGTTAGAAATATAGTACGTTATAAGCCGGTGGGTGTTGGGGACATTTCTGAGCGGTTATTTACCAAAAAAATAGAGGTAAGTGCTCTTTTTTAACGAATCTTTGCGATGTTTAAGGTTTTTAATGTGAATTTTAAATTGATATTTGAAGTGTTTATGTTTTCGTAAGTGCTATTTACGTGCTATTCTAATCATACTGACTTTATAAGAGGTGTACAACTAGGTTGTTTAATCCACCGATGTTTTTTTGAGTTGAAAACGGGCCAGTGTTTGCCCAGTTTACATTAGCTGTACAACTAGGTTGCTTAGTTCACTGTTGTTGTTTTTTTTTAGTTAAAAACGGTCCACTGGTTGCGTAGTTTACATAGCTGTACAACTAGGTTGCTGAATCCACTGAGGTTTTTTTAGTTAAAAAACGGTCCACTGGTTGCATAGTTTACATAGCTGTACAACTAGGTTGCTGAATCCACTGAGGTTTTTTTAGTTAAAAACGGTCCACTGGTTGCATAGTTTACATAGCTGCACAGCTAGGTTGCTGAATCCACTGAGGTTTTTTTAGTTAAAAACGGGCCACTGGTTGCCTAGTTTAGATAGCTGTACAGCTAGGTTGCTGAATCCACTGAGGTTTTTTTTAGTTAAAAACGGACCACTGGTTGCCTAGTTTAGATAGCTGTACAACTAGGTTGCTGAATCCACTGAGGTTTTTTTAGTTAAAAACGGTCCACTGGTTGCTCATTTTTAGTGGAATATATGTGCAATTTTAATGTGCTGATAGTGGAAAATGGTTGGCGACAGTCGCTGGAGCTTGGCGGCCGCCAAGCTCCAGCGACTGTCGCCATGTTTACATGGGGTGGGCACCGGCTTGTATGATTTTACCTTAGTTCCTTCATAGACTGTACAAATCAGCCAAATTTCAAGAAAATCTGAGAGGGTGGGTGACATGGAATGACCCATTTCTCTTTAACATCATGATACTTTATCGGAATTTTTACAACAGTGGAGCTCAAAGAAAGGGCTAGTGTTGGTGTATCCATCTTTAAACGTACTACCCATATTTTCCGCTATATTCGCAAGTCTAAAATTCGATCTATAATATATAAAGTTCAACATTATTTAACCAATTCGATCCCGATTGCTTAATAATGTTGAACTTTATATAGTAGAGACACATATGGGAAACACAGAACGTACTTTTACAGGGTTTGTTGATTTAAATCAGCTTGATTAAAATCACGCTTTAAATCAAGGGATTTTTTTTTTTTAAATCAGTGATTACAATCATTTTTTCAAAAATGGATTTTGTATTGATAGAATGTATTCTAAATAAAAATCTTCAACACTCAAATGAAATTAATTTCTTATAATAGCATTAGATCAGGGACGTACCCAGAAAAAAATTTCGGGGGGCGGGGGGGTCCAAACGGTGAAAAAGGCAGAATTTTTCACAAAAAGACGTCAACATTCTTATTTTGTTAACAAAAACTGAAATTTTGGCAGGGGGTCCGGACCCCCCTGGACCACCCTCCTGGGTACGTCCTTGCATTAGATGGCACTGCAGTGGTTTAGAGAATCCTTCAAGGTAAGGGGGGGGGAGTGACTTTTGAGTGTGACAGTGTGAGAACAAAAGAAATTTGATCAGGAAAATTGGCAACACTAGAATTATTTCAGATTTTAGAACACGCTTGTTTAGGGTTCCGTGTTCAGAGAGCTATTGCTAAAGTACAAGGATAATGTCAGAAAGGAAGAAAGATAATATTTGGATGTACTTTAATGAAGAGCAGACAGTTTCTGGAAAAGGTGTTAAAGCCAAATGCAAGATCTGTGGAAAAGTTATGATGGGATTAGTAGCCAGAATGAAAGCACATGTAGATAAATGTTTCTCCTCTGACAGAAATGATATTAATAGTGAGAAACCTCAAGAAACAATTGAGAACAATTTAACTTGTACAAAATCTGAGGCAGCCAAACCTATGAAAAGAAAAATCAGTGACATAGAAAATGATGTTGGTGTTCTTAAGAACAGCATGAATGATTATGTCATAAAAACCACTAAAACTCAAAAGCAAATATTAGATGAGGAAGTGGTAAGATATATTTATGCCACCAATTCTGCTTTTCATCAGGTTAATCATCCCCAATTTAAAAAGATGATTTCTGCTTTAAGGCCAGGGTATACTGCTCCAAATGAAGTAGAAATAAGTGGAGCATTACTTGATAATATATATGATCAAGAGAAAGAAAAATGTTCCAAGCACCTAAGTGGACAAATTGTTAACTTTAGTATAGATGGATGGTCAAATGTTCATAATGAACCAATATTATGTGCTGTAGTTTGTTGTCTTGCATGATAAATTTGATTTGAATTGTCATGTTTGTTTCATATTAAAATTTGTTTATCTATGCACTTATTATAATAATAGCTAAAATAGCATAAAATATATTTTACATAGATTGTTTAAAATGTCATACTACTTTTATAATATGCAAAATAAATTCATATTAGGAATTTTTAAAACATCTTTAAAAAATCCGATTTAAATCGAAAAAATCTGATTTAAATAAAAAAATCCGATTTTTTATTAAAAATCAAAAAAATCACGAACCCTGACTAACAGATATAATTTTTTTAAGTTAGTCAGCAAAATCATTATATACCCCCCCCCAATGAATTTTGCTTAAATACGCCCCTGGCATCAAATGATTCCCTTTTCGGAGATACAAGCGTAGAAATAAAAATTTCAAATCTACAGATCTCAAAGTTCAGGGGGACGTCCCAAAAGAAAATCTCATACGGAATGTAGAGAATTATTTAAAAAAAGTTTACAGAACTATAGCCAGATTTTCTAAACACTTACAGAATCGCTTCCGTAAGTGCAGTAAGTGGTGCTACCCTGCCCGGATGCTACGCTTATGATTATGTGGAACTTAAAACTTTTATTTCTTTAGTTGTCTGGCACATACGTAATTTTACTAAAACATTTTGTGCATTTTTTTTTTTTTTCGAATCTTAATTTGAGTACAAAATAGTTTGATTTCATTATATTTATAGAGTGAGTAATCAGTGCTTACAGTTTGTAATGGTTTTCCTGAAGTAGTCACAGAATTCAAGATGCTATCCTCGTCGTTTGACGACATAGTCTACTTTTCGATAATTTTAATTTAAAAGACAGAAAAATAAAATTGGACTTTTATTTGTTCGTATGGTTACTTTTTCATACGCCTTTTCCCACTCACCGTTCGCGCTTTGCTTGTACACTAGAGATGGCCAATAGAGAGAAGCGGATAGCCGGAGGAAAGGCTCCTAATTCCTAATGCTATGCTAAAAGACTCATACCAGCAGAGGGCGCTGAAAGTCGTAGGAAAAGGATTT
>JAWZYV010017444.1:0-35317 GCA_038373885.1 Cheiracanthium punctorium | reverse complement strand
GATATCCTAGAGTAGGACGATCTACAGTAATCTTTATCCCATTCATCAATTTGCATACTGGTGAGGCATGAAACTCTGAAAATATCTTTCTAAGAAAAAAAAAAAAAAATCATCGCAAACTATTTTAAACATTTAATTTGTACACATTTTTATGAAATATGGCCTTAGCTTCTTTTGATGGCTTATGGTGCCAAGGATGGTTTAGATAAAAGGTGTAGGTACATTCCCTTGTCCAGTATGGTGAAAACTACTTTAAAATTATGGTTTCGTTCAAATGAAATTGCACAAAAACTCGACCTTCAAACTTTCACTCTTAACGTGATAAAAAGCAAAGACCCAGGTGCAGGGCCCCTATAAGCACGGGACCTTGGGCAATCGCGTACATTCACATTCCCTTGGGCCAGCCCTGGATGTTCAGTGTTGCCATTCAAAAGTTATATCAATTACAGGAGTTAAAGCATAATAAAGTCAGAACAACTATCTCATTTTACCATGCCGTATGAGTCTCTTTTAATGAGTTATATGAAAACAATTGCAATTTTTCACTGTGTTCTACGAATCTGCATTGTATGGACTGTTATTGGTTGGGGGAGAGGGTCTACTGTATTTTCTTTTTCCAATGTTTAAATTATAGTGTCACACTGTGTGTCCTGTGATTTGGCTTATTCCCATGAGAATGGCTATTTCTATCACTGATTCTTGGTGGTGTTTTGATCATCCATTTTATATATCAGTTGCGCAGTCAGAAATTTTTCATGGGGGGGGGGGGGGATTTAGATTACTGAAACTCACATATATGTATACGTGTGTGTGATAAGGGACTGAATAATATACATTCTGTATGGCAAAAAATTTCTCGTGACCCCCCTCATCCCCCTTTGGCTATGCCACTGATATAGAGATATACATTAGGGTGGATCGAAAAAAATTTTTTTTTTTGAAATCTTTTATCTCCTGAGGTCTCAAAGTTGTAAATTGATATAAATAAGACATGTGCAAAATTGGAATGTTCTATGACAACGTCTTGGGGTTGCGCGTTGAGCTTGAAATCTAGATATTTTTGAAAATATAACTTCTTTAAAAAATTGACCAAAAAAATTCTTTTCCGAATTATTAGGCTCCCAAGATTTTAGGAGTTGTATATATTGTTATGAATAAGACATATGCAAAATTTGGAGGGGCTATGACAATTTCTAGGGTTTGCACATAGTTTAAAAATTATGTGTTTTTTGGAACAAATATATAGAAAGCAAAAATTATATTTTTATAATGAATTAGTCTTGCTGAAAAATAGTCAGTAATGTTCGCAGCTCTTCTCTAGTACAACCACAATCGTAACTACATCACCCAGGACCCACCTCGTTCATTTGCCTGCAATCCGAATCCTGCCTATGCCAGCCCCAATTATTGAAGCATGCATTTTAATGAGTAAAGCATGACTTCAAATCAAACCATGGCATTTTTTGTCAAGTGTAATAATCTAGATCATATGACACCACCATCTGATAGATGGATAGACAGCAAATTTTGGAGTGGCTGTTAGCTGGTGTGAAGTTGGCAAATACAACATTGCAGAGATTAGAGAATGTCTCTTCTAGATGACACCTTTGTTCTTTCCAGAATTTGGTGATTCGCCACCACCGCCAATGCATGTGAGGGTCCCAAGATCAATGGATTTCATGTCAAACTCTTGCAAATTTCCAGTGAAATTCTTAAAATCAGATGGTGACACATGGTCAAAGTATGTTGAACCAGGTTTCATTATCAGCGAGATATGTTCTCCATAGCAAACACTTGGGTGTACTTGCCGTGAACAAATTTTTCTATGTATTCTTCATATCAAGCCCCACTGAACAACACAAATTTATTTCTATAAAAAGATCGGCTGCAAAACAGAATCTTCTACTGTAAGCAACAAAAATGTAACAAACCTCAAAAAATTTCCTCCTGGTCAAATTGTAATACCGTATGAATACAAGTCCCTGATGTTGATCGTGGTCGTAGATATGGCCGAAATATGTTGGCAGTTGTTGAAATAGAAGACTCCAACTTTTATAAACTAGCAAATAAAAATGGCACCTTCAAGCAGCTTTATAACCGTAATCAGTTCATAATTTGTAAAGAAAAATTACTTTCCACCGATAAGATTTCTTCTCAAGAAATGTCGTTGAGAGAAGCAACTGCAGCTAATTCGAGAAGTGGAAGGCAAGGCCATACACATTGTCACTGCAAAAGGAAGTGTTCCACAACTAAATGTAGTTGTAAAAGCAAGGGACTCTTGCTCAATTCAAAATGTCAAAAGTTTAAGTTGTTGCAATAAGATTTTAATCAACTTTAATTAAGTTTTTTATTGGTATTATTTTCTTTTCTCATTTAGAATGTACTGTTTGACCCAGGAGCAGAATTATATCCAGTGTTCTGTTACATAACTTCAAACAGTTGCAAATGTTCTGCAGGCATTTTGTCCAAGTCTAACAGACTACGATAAAATGCAAAATAGGTATAAAAGTTGTGCAAAAAGTGAAGAAAGAAAGCATGGCATAAAGGGCACATCGCTTTAATTACTCTGCAGAACATATCATTTTATATCTTTTCTTTTAAGAGATGAAATGTTCTGCAAAGACTGTAATTATTCTGTGACGTATGTCGCACTTTTACCCACTTTCTGCTTTCGGGCTGTTTGAATTAAGTTTATTTACATGTGCAGTTACTTAAGCTTTTTCATATTTTGACATATATGGTATAAATGCAAAAGTAAGGGGAAAAACACTTCATTGGCTAAATTTAATACTAAATGCTTAACATTTATCCATGCACAGCTGCTGTCATTATTAAGAAGGCAAGTAATATTGAGTAGCCCCTCTAACGTTAGAATCTAAAGCTACATATCCCACAGTGAAAATGCCTCTACATGTAGTGACGACCACTCTCCTCACTGCAACTGGTTATGCCTCGCAGTTAAGCCAGACAAAAGGTACATCACCCCTGTGAAGTTTTATCGTACCTGAAATAATGAGAACAAAATAAAAATCTCTGCCATATTCAACATTCACCATTAGTGCATGGTGAATATTGTCATTTGCCAGTGTAAATCAGAAATAAGGATATTTGGCAGGTTATTTTTTGCATACACCAAGTAACTATGTGAATGACAACATTCTCCAGATTTTGGTCTTTCACAGTAACACATATATTTAATGTATGTTGTTACAATAACATGCACCCTATTGAAAATTATGCTTAATCCAGAAGTCACATTAGTCAGAGTTACCCTAATGCTTAAAAAATCAACAACACTGGGGGTAAAGTTTATCTGAAGTCAATCATTATTTAAGTCTCTCCTGCCTGACACTCCCCTTGTAATGTATACTGACCTAAAACGGTAACACGGCAATGCATTCGACACCTCATTTACCCTGTCTGACCCTAAAATTTGCAATCAACTCACTAAATGAAAATAATTCGTTAGAATTGGCTTTAAGGAATGGAATCATTGGAAATCAAATAACATTTTGAAAATATTCTTAAGGACAACTAATACATTTTAACCCGGTGCATTTTATAATTCTCTAAGTTATCCAGCACTTTGGAATTGCAGTAAATAATCTGCTAACTAAATTAAAAGTAAATATGGCGTTAAGCTACATGTAAAAGAGGTGGTAGAAATAAAGTTTAATGATAAACAAAACATTTGAATAGCAGTGCAAATAAGTCATCCGATTTTTGAAAAAAATACCTGATGGTATAGCTTTAAAAAACTGTGAACAGAATATTTATACATATCACTGTTCTATGAAACTCTTAAAAACTAGGTTTCCGGTCCCTGAATTCGTAAATTGTTTTTATTATTTCCAGAAAAAATATCGCCTATCTTTTTTTTAAAGAAAGTCTTACGCAATGGTTTTTTTTTATTTATTTATATTTCGGCACAATCAACAGTTCCGAGAACGAGTCGTGTGGTGGTGAAATATCTAATTTGGAATAATTCCTAGAATGACTTCGTGAATCGATAAGAATCGAGTATTCACTTTTTCTAACTTCTAGAAATTACTAGAATTGAAAGGCGAATTATCATGACGTAGACGTCTACGTCAGAGTTCCTGAACCAATGAGAAGCAATATTTTTACTGTTGCTATGGAAACACTAGAACATTCTGTAAATAACTACAATTTTCTGATCTGGAAATTTCCATAGGTGTATAAATACCCTTCAGAACATAGGAGTGTAGCAGATTATTCGAATAGTTAAAAAACTCGTGAGTTATAAGCGAATGTTTGGTGTACTCTCTGAGTTTATTGCTGTGAATTCTAGCTGTTGTGTAACAACATCTTCTCACACATTGATTTTATCTTGTGAAGTGCAGTGATACTTGTTTGCTAGTCATGGCTTTTTCACGCTCTTTAATGCCATCCTTCTTCGGTAGAAGCTGGTGGGATTCATGGGATTATCCTTCCAGCATCTTGGATCAACATTTCGGAACTGGACTACTTGACAGCGATTTGCATCCTCCCGTTATGTACCGTGGCTATCTCCTTCGCCCAAGAACTCAAGCTTCAGTGCAGTCTTCTGGTCAATCCGAAGTCAAAAATGACAAAGACAAATTCCAAGTCATGCTGAACGTGAGTCACTTCAAGCCGGACGAAGTAGAGGTGAAGGTTGTCGACAACTTTGTCGTGATCCATGGTAAGCACGAAGAGAAATCCGACGAGCATGGCTTTATCCAGAGAGAATTCACTCGCCGTTATCTGTTGCCCGAAGGAACAGAAGTTGAGACTGTCAAATCTTCCTGGAGTCCTAACGGTGTTCTCACCATTGAAGCGCCGAAGAAGGCCCTTGAAGCTCCACCCAGCAATGAACGTGTGATACCCATCACGATGGCTCAGAGTGATGACAAGAAGTAACTAGTGACTCTTAATATGTATTGAACTGTTTTTTGTAAATTTTGAACTCTAAAGCGCAGTTCTGGACTTTTCTTAAAAACCAGGTATTTATAGTTCTGATGTACATTTCTCTGTATTAATGTTGCTTTTTGAATAAATGTTTGTTATTTAAAGTATTGTGTCGTGATTTTTAAGTTTTTTTTTTTTTTTTTTTTTTAATTCAAAAGTTCTTCCCAATCCAGTCAGTTCGTAATTGGATGTATTAAAATTCTTTTGTATGATGGTGAAAAATGTGTGAGAGTGCAACTGATCCTTTTACAAGTTTTGCATTTGGGCTTGTTTTCAGTTTGAGCAATTTTTAAATAACCTAGAACCAATACTTAATTCCTGGGTAATGAGCTTGGTTATTTATTCACAACAGAAAGTTTTTGTTTGTAATAAATTTAAAAAGCAAATGGTACTTGCGTATTATCCCGGCGGTCATTTCTGCCAAATTATTTTTTGTAAAATGAGCTGGCAAACAGTTGTATCCTAAAACCATCAGTAATTTCATGTGCCCAGATTATGTTTGTGTAAAATCGACCTCCAGGATAATATACAAGAACCAAGCAAATAACTACATGATTCTTGTTCGAATTTTGGACTGAAAGACTGCATTTTACAAATTTTGTCTTGAAGGAAAGAATGATTAACTAAAGTTTTATAATCATTCTATGTAAAGTACTTCTAATATTTTACAAATAAGCCATTGCAAGACTTTATAAAAAGTACTTTAATATAGTGAAATCTTCTTGGAACACAAACTTCAAGGGCAGAAAATTACTCTTAATTCTAAAAATTTTGTTAAATGAATTTGACTGATTAACTTTTTACTGCATGATTTCATCTCGTTTAAAAACTTATGAAAGTCACTACTTTTTAACTAACAAATAACAAGATTTTACCATACTAGCTGCCAGCTTTGCCGCCTTATATCTTGCTGTTCTTTATACCAACAAATTTATCTTTGTTTTGATGCATCTCCACAAACTCTGACAGATAGGGGCATTGATTCCTTTTTTTACTTCCTTGTACGTAGTATAAGGAAGTAATGTGATCCCGAAAAATTTTGGGGGCCAAATTTCGACAAAAAAACCGATTTTGACTACCTCTAAATTGAATTTTAAAAATTTTTTCGATGCATCCTATCGTAGGCTAGCATGCACGATCATATTAACGTGTCTGCAACTCATTTTGACCAGCGGCGAGTTTATTGTGGTCAGTTTTTCCATGCCGTCTGTACGTACGTAGGTACGTACGTACGTATGTATGTAACTCGCATATCTCAAAAACTATGGGTCGTAGAATGTTGAGATTTGATATTTAGGATTGTTCTATGATCTAGTTGTGCACCTCCCCTTTTGGTCGCAATCGAATGAATAGTTTATGTACAGGACCGCCCAAAAGATTCGAAATACATTACGCTCTATGGGCCGAAAATCATTAAACTCGCATATCTCAAAAACTATTAGGCGTACAATGTCGAAACTTCATATTTTGGATAGTTGTAACATCTAGTTGTGCACCTCCCCTTTTGGTTCCATTCGATTGGATAGTTTATCTACAGGACCGCCCAAAAAATTCGAAATACATTACGCTCAATGGGCCGAAATTCATTAAACTCGCATATCTCAAAAACTATTAGGCGTAGAATGTTGAAACTTTATATTTAGGATTGTTGTAACATCTAGTTGTGCACCTCCCCTTTCGGTTCCATTCGACTGGATAGTTTATCTACAGAACCGCCTAAAAGATTCGAAATACATTACGCTCTATGGGCCGAAATTCATCAAAGCGTTTTTTAGAGGTATTGGGCTATTTCAAACAACTCAGAAGTGATATATGCTGTAAAGAGTTAGAAAATGAATTTCTCCATTAAAAAAAGTGTCTTTATCAATTACAGTTCTGCTACAGGAACACTCAAAAGATTTCCAATACATTACGGTCAATGGCAATTTTAGGAGATTCATCCATTTCAAGCACAATACCGTCCTACCACATAAGTTAGGTAATGGTCCGACCACGGTCACGTGCCTCCCTCAAGTACTATGCCAAAAGTCGCCAAGCTTGGCGACTTTTTTGTGTACGTATGTGCATATTTAACTCTCAAATCTCAAAAACTATTATGAAATTTCATATATAAGATTGTTGTAACATCTAGTTGTGCATCTCGATTTTTGGTTAAAATCTACTGGAGAGTTTATTTACAGGACCACCGAAAAGAATTTCAGTACTTTAATGTCTATGGACATCTTCAATATAATACAATTGTAGACAGCCATTGTTTGGTACATGCCCAAAATCTCGCCGTCTGTCCTCGACCTTGGCGAGTTTTGCCGAAATGTCGCCAAATTTGGCGATAGTCAGTCATTTGGTCCATGCCCAAAGTATCGCCATTTGTCATCGTTCTTGGCGAGTTTTGGCGAAATATCGACAAATTTGGCGATAATCTGTCATTGTTGGTCCATGCTTAATATCTCGCCAAATGTCGTCGACATTGACGAGTTTCGCCGAAATATCACCAAATTTGGCGCCAAAAATTATTTCGTATTTTGTATAACTCTAAAACTTTAACCCGTAGAATTTTGAACGTTTGTATTTAGAACTATATTATAATATCTAACGGTTTTCAATATCTTTTTTGACAGCAATCGACTGGGAATTTATTTACAGGGTGAGCCAAATGACTTTAAATACGTTAAGGTGTATGGATGCATTCAATTCATTGAAAGTCTGTGGTCAATGACTACTTTGGCTATCCCCAAAATCTCGCAAACTATCTCAAGTTTGTCGGCTTTTGGTGAAATATCGCCAAATAAAGTGTCAGAAAGAAATCTTTCAAATTGAACTCAGCTTGGCGATATCGAAATGTTTGGCTAGAAATCGCTATATCTTACTATTGTTGATATTTTATATCTTTCAAACAAATAAGTTTAGAGGAAGTGCGTAAAAAACATTTTTGATTTAATAGACGTGCAAGGAAGTCATGTGTTGGACACATCAGATTTTTTTTTTTTTTTATACCATTTTGCAGATTTCCATAGACATTCCATATCCTGAGTATGTACTCCAGTAATAGGCTTGATAAAATTATATCTATTATTAACTTTAAAATGATGGAAATTAGCGGCTCTTACGTCTGTTGTTTGGTACCCTTTCAAAGAGTCTGAATATATAGTTGAACCTTCATAAATATTTTTTATTCCTTCTAAAACAGTTGCAGCTTTTCTATTTGCTACTTTTATGATGAAACATTAGTTTGTCTTTTTACAAATATCTCTAAAGAGCCACTGTTCGGGGGGGGGGGGGGGGGGGAATTCGTCCACAAGCATTCTTTCTTTTAGTAAACAGGCTTTCATCGATTTCAACAATTTTATTGGGGCCACCAATTTTTTTTTATTTTCCCTTGCCAGAAGATGGGTGCGAACTTCTCAAGTAATTATTCCAGTCAATGACAGTGTTATTGCCGATATTCAATTGGCTTTTACAACAGTTAATAGATGTTAGTTCTTGAGTCCAGCAATA
This sequence comes from Cheiracanthium punctorium, assembly GCA_038373885.1. NCBI lineage: Eukaryota > Metazoa > Arthropoda > Arachnida > Araneae > Cheiracanthiidae > Cheiracanthium > Cheiracanthium punctorium. Next base: position 26,872 of record JAWZYV010017444.1, on the reverse strand, counting down.
AGTGAAACATAAGGCTGTTAAAATAGAAACTTTGCCACCTTCCAGCCAAGTATCTTTTCTGATGGAAGTTTTATCACACCCTTTAACATAGCATTGCCATAATAATCTGTTTTAAGAGATGTCATCATAGGGTGGTTATGACATTTTTTTTTCTGAGGAAATTATACTTTATACTCCTGAAATATTTGACTGCATCCTCCTCATTTCTCAGTAGCTACCAGATTTGTAACATAACTACAAAACTTTTCTCATAACAGCAAACCAAATGCTGTAAAAGCTTATCTCGTAATAACAGTAAACCAAAAAATGAATAGAACAACAATCTAAAGAATGTGATGTGGTGAGTAAATTAAATAAACCAGTTCTGAATAGAATTCATGAAAAATAATTGAATGAGCTGGTTCTGAATACTAAGATTCGTTAAAAGTATTGAACGTTGAACTGGTTCCAAATACGATTGGCAATGATTTGGCAGCACTTTTGACGAAAAATTAATTTGGCGGGATAATACGTAAGTATCTTTATTTTTTTCTACTACGTCAGCTGTGAGCGTGTACAAATATGTCCATTATGCATTCATTTTCCAGTTATTTGAAAAAATATGAGCAATAGGAGAAATGAGGTATAAGTTAGCTAAGCCCTACTTAAAAAGTGGCAATGCATTTTTTGACAATTCCCTGTTTATTTTATTTACTTTATTTTTTATTTATTTTATTGCTATACTGGTCAGGTTTCGTCAAGACAACACAATTATTTTGTTTGTCTTTTTCAAAGTATATAAAATTTAAATAAGAAATTATAAAATCTCAAACCATTGAATGATAGTACACTACTTTTCTGCGACTTACAATTGAAAAACTGGCTGCCTCAATAATGCTCCAATTATTTCGAATGTTTGTCCTTCAGACTTACTTGTTGTCATCACAAATGTAGGTATAATTGGAAATTGATTTTGTTTGATAGATAAGTAAAAGATAAAATAGCTCAGGAATACGTTGTATCTCCGAATTATCTGTTTATTTGGAATCCGAATTTTAATACTGCATGTGGTTCCAGTTTAAAACTTCACAATCAATAACAATACTGTGCATAAAATTGAAGCTCATACTTATTCCATTGATTAAAGGTTCCTTTGTACGGAAATGGGTCATCTGCACCGGGTGAAAGGAGAAAAGGCAGAGTTACACCGCTGATGAAGTTAATTCAAGGCTGCGAAATGGAAGGGAGGGGGACAATCATAGAAGAACCTTGCGGTCTCACAAAGGGACAGCAGTAGCATATTTTCAAAAAGGCCCTACAGCGACTGCCGAACCCAGTGATTTTTTTGTGTCTCGCAAATTGCCAGCCGTAGCATATTTTCGGGGTGCCCCCTACAGCGAAAGCTGGACCAACTGATGTTTTTTTAGGTGTTGCAAAGACCAGTGATAGCATATTTTCGAGGGGAGAAAGATATGGATTCTGTTTCAACTCGCCCCTCGATTTGATTGATAGCTGTTGGTGTGGGTGCAGTTGACTCTTGTCCATTTGTATTACTTAAGTTTCTGATCAGTAAAACTATGCAATTAACTTTCAAGACTAACATATGTGGTAGAAAAGTATGGTACTTTTTGATTAGTCGGCATAAATCCCACTAACAATTTTTTCTTGGCCACATTAAAAGAATACTTTTAAAACTTTGTTTGCTGATGTATTTCGATAATATTTTCACTAAACTGGCGATTAATTTCATATTTTGTTGGAATATTATAACCCTATTGTACCATTGTAACTTAATGCTGTTATTTCAAAATGGATTCAACAATGTAACCGTCATCCAACTTGGTCCAAGATATTGCTCACCAATGTACTTCTCTAATTTTTTTACGGTGTATTAGCATATTGCACAAAAATTGTAACATTCACACAACCAACTCCATATAAACTTTAACTATACCGAATTTCACACTCCTCCATTCACACAATGTGCTGCAAAAGGAACACAAAGGTTCTCCTTACGGTATTTATATATACATAGATAATGAGTGGCATTTCCAATCATAAAAATACAGTATTGGATGATATGGACTAATTCCTACTGAAACACTTCTTAATTTCAGAAGTTGAAGGGTTTCTGGTACTTGTATGTGATCACAGCGGTCATTCCTGCCAAACTATTTTTTCATCAAATGTGCTGGCAAACTGTTGCCAATCGTATTCCAAACAATTAATAATTTCATGTGTCCAACATTTATCTTGGTGAAAAATTGCTCATATTGGCAGGCTGCCAGGATAATGGGTAGTATGTACTGTTGTGTTATTTAACACGTATCCTTGGTTACAATAATATGAAAGAAACAGGAAATGGCTAAAATGTGCTTCAGCCTGCTGCATGGCGACATTTTATTTAAATTTTTTTTATTTCTTTTTTGGATGTGTGTGAAATGCTCCATGTACTGAAGTTTGTGGTCAGTGACTACTTTGGCTATCCCCAATATCTCAAGCTAGTCAGCTATTGGTGAAATATCGCCAAATTAAGTGTCAGAAGAAAATCTTTCAAATTGAACCCAGCTTGGCGATATCCAAATATTTGGCTAGAAATCACTAAACCTTAGTATTACTGCAGTATTTTAACTCTTTCAAACAAAATGAGTTTAGATGAAGGGCGCTGAAAATATTATTGATTAAATAGAAGTGCAAGGAAGTCATGTGTTGTCCACATCAGATTTTTTACTTCCTTGTACGGAGTATAAGGAAGTAATGTGATCCCGAAAAATTTCGATGGAAAAACCAATTTTGACTACCTCTAAATTTAATTTTAAGAATTTTTCCGATGCATCTCATCCTGCACTAGCATGCACTATCATATAAATGCATCTGCAACCCATTTTGACCAGTTTTTCCATGCCGTCTGTACGTACGTATGTATGTATGTACGTAACTCGCATATCTCAAAAACCATTAGACTTAGAAAATTGAAGCTTCATATTTAGGACTAGCTGAAGTACCCGATCTTCGCACGGGAATGAATGGACTTTTTGATATTAATATTTGTTGTGATTACTATTTATTGTAATAAAGAGATATAGCAAAATGGATATCGCGTTATATTGTGTTCAATAATCATGCATACTGAATTTCAAGGCAATCGTTTTTACGGTGCAGAAGGCGATGCGGCGTAGCACAATCTAGTGGCGAGTTTTAGCAAAACGGATACGGCAAAAATATTCTTCGCATTCAGATATCGATGTATACGAATTTTCATGACGATCGGCTGAATAGTCTTGAAGTTCATGTGTTGACGCGACATCTAGTGTCAAGTTATAGAAAAATGGATCGTGCCAAACTCTTCCCCGTGTTCAAATATCTATGTATACCTATTTTCATAGCGATTATTCGCACAGTCAAGAAGTGATACACTGCAGGGCTATCTAGTGGTTAATTAAAGTAATGATTTGCTACAGCGCCGTCATGTGGCGAGTTATAGCAAAATGGATAACGCCAAAATATTCTCATTGTTCAAATAGCTATGTATACTGATTTTCATAGCCACCGTTTGAATGGTCAAAAATTTGGCCTGCTGCAGCGTCATCTAGTGGCGAGTTAAAATAATAATGCATTGCAGTGCCATCTGGTGGTGAGTAACATCAAAAGTAACGCATTTAGAATATATTCTTCGTTCTCAAATGTGTAAGTATAAAAAATTTTATGCCGATCAGTCGAACGGTATAGAAGTTGATGCGTTGCAGCGCTATTTAGCGGTAAGTTACAGCAAATGTATAGTGAAAAATATTCTCCGTGTTCTAATATTCGCGTGTACCAAATTTCATCGAAATTTGTTGGACGATATTCGCATAGCAAACGGCTAAACGGAATAGAATTCGACGTTCTGCTGTGCCACCTAGTGAAAAGTTAGAAGAAAACGGATAGCATAAAAACCTTCTCCATGATTTAGGTGAACCAAATTTCATGGTGATCGGTGAAACGGTGCTGGAGTTTTTCAACCTCCTACACACATACCAACATTCATTTTTATCTATAACCAGTCTTATTATACGTAAATACCAGTCTCAAGTAAAATCCAGTTTCAAATCTAAGCCTCGCCAAAGTGCCAGCATACGCCATTTTGCAAGAGTTTTTTCAGGGAATCATTCGAAGCATTGACTTAGCAGCAATCAAAATGGGAAATGGTTCGACCGCCAGGCATTTATTTGAAAAGTGGAATCCCTTAATACAGCCGCATTTTTTAAATTATCAACTATAACATGTTTTATTCATCGTTACCTCGATGTACTAAATGCGACGATTTCAATTTTCTGAAATTTGGCGGATTTCCCCCAAGTTAAATCAATGTACTCAATTGGCGAGAATTCTGAAGCTACATCGCTTGAAATGCCCTAATAACTGCATTATTTCTGCACGGATAGTTAAAATTTAATGCTGTATTCTAAGAAAACCTATACACTTGTTTTCAAAAATGCTATTCCCTTAAGCTCTCAGTAAATTGAGCCAAAAAGCCTAAAACTGTGCAAACCGCTAGAACTCACACTCTAAAAATCGGCCTATCAGCCATTTTATTTTTCGCCAAACTAAAAAAAATTACATATTAGTCTCGGATATCTTCGATCCTCGTTGTTTTGCGTATAAAACATTTCATTCCTGCTCTAATTTCTTATGCGCACACGATATTATAATTAAAAAAAATAACCTAAAAAAATCATTATTATTCTTTAATTTTTACTTTAAGAATTTAAAACATTTTATTCGGCAAAATCGCCACACATGGCAACCAAGATGCTTATTTCACACACTTTTTTCACTACAGGGGTTAATATTACGTAAAGCTTTCTGCGTGGAGAACATAAAAAATCTCTTAAATTCCGGGAACGGAAATTAAGGGAACCCTTCAGGAGGAAAACGTTTTTAAGTGGAGTTTCAAAGTTTTAAAGTGGACTATCATTTATTCTATGTTATTTTACATATCTGTGTAAAATTTCAGGCTGACAGGTCCATTTTTGTAGAATTGTATACTACCCAAATCAACAAATTGACAAACAGAATTTCATTTTTATTTATAAGATAACCTACGCTTGTTTTTAAAAATACCCTCTCATTAAATTGCGCCAAGCGCTAGAATCATAGAAAATCTGACACACTTTCAGATTTTTAAATACGCACTAAAGTGCTATATATAAAAAGAGTTATAATCCATGGGTCTTCCCTATTTTCGTTCCTTCTTTCATTAAGTTGGAAAGTGTATCATTATTCATGAGTGTGATTAAACAAAATTAAAATTGATATTTCTAACATCCTTTTTTCTGGATGTAATACATTAGATGCAGAAAAGCTGCTCTGAAAAATGCACAATTCCAACTGAATGAAAATTTCAAAAACTTATACTCAGGTGTATTCATAACCCAAATAGCAGACGATTAAATTACGATAAATAGCGCCAAGCATTAGAATCCTCCTCAAAATCGCGAGAATGCTGAAGATAGATCGCTTGAAATCCCTTAATAACTGCATTATTTTCGCAGGGATCATTAAAATTTAACGCTGTATTCTAATAAAACCTTTGTACTTGTTTTCAAAAATCCGTTTCCTTAAGCTCTCAGTAAATTCGCCAAGCCGGAAACTGTGCAAACCGCTAGAACTCACTTTCTCGGCATTTGAGCCATTTTATTTTTTCGCCAAACTAAAAAATTTTAACATATTAACCTCGGAAATCTTCAATTCTTATTGTTTTGCGTATAAAACATTTCATTCCTGCTCCGATTTCCCATGCACACGATATTATAATAAAAAAAAATATAACCTTACGAATATAAACTAACAAAAAAAAATCATTATTATTCTTTTATTTTTACTTTGAGAATTTAAAACATCTTATTCGGCAAAATCGCCACACATGGCAACCACGATCCTTATTTCACACTTTTTACACTACAGGGGTTACAATTGCGGAAAGCTTTTTGCGTGGAGAACATAAAAAATCTCTTAAATTCCGGGAACGGGTGGACTTTCAAAGTTTTATGGACTATGATTTATTCTAAGTGGACTATGATTTATTCTATATTATTTTACATATCTGTGCAAAATTTCAGGCTGATAGGTTCATTTTTGTGGATTTGTATACAACTCAAATCCACAAACAAACAAATAAACAAACAAACAAACAAACAGAATTTCATTTTTATTTATAAGATTGTAACATCTATAGTAGACTCGCACCTAATCTGACAGTATTGCCAAAGGTAGAATGAAGTGTGAATCCGCAAAAAGATATAGTTCGCACATTTTTGTGTATTTTAAGACGTTAGTTTTTATTTTTTTGTAAAATCCTTCAAATGATACTCAGTTTAACAAGCTTGCATGTTAAACATTTGCAAATTTAAGGAGTTAACAATAAACCGCTCTTGCATCGTCATTGAATGAATTCCACCAATTAGAACTTTCACACTCTTGGCGAAAAATTCAAGTCTTGACCACAGGTTTTGTTGACAGTGATCTGTCAACCCCTGATTCTGCGAAAGCTCTCCCACCCCGCAATTCCACATTCTTATCTATTGTTGTACGGTACTGCTAATAGTGCAATTTTTAGACCACTGCCCAACTGCGTCGGATGAATTACCCGCTGGTAAGGGAGAAAGCAAGTCGGAGGTGTGGGAAGCCCCCATACAGTAAGGGAGCTGTCCTGTGCCAAGTAATAGATTAACAGCCAACTGCAGTACACCAAGCAAATGAAAGAGCGAATTCTCAGAGTGATACATGTGGCTCAACATAGCAAAGCTGTAAATCGGCCACTGTATCCTTCCCAATGTTATCAGGTTAGGTGAGAGCGAAGTATAGTTGTGCACCTTCCCTTTCGGTCCCATTCAACTGGATAGTTTATGTACAGAGCCTCCCAAAAGATTTTAAAAACATTATGCTCTATGGGAAGAAATTCATTAAAGCATATTTTAGAGGTATAAAGCTACTTCAAACGACTTTTGGTGTATGTGTGTATGTATTTAAATCTCAAAAACTATTAGTCGTAAAATGTTGAAATTTCATAAATAGTGTGAGTGTAGTTTGGTGTATGTGTGTATGTATTTAACTCTCAAATCTCAAAAACTATTAGTCGTAAAATGTTGAAATTTCATAAATAAGATTGTTGTAGGTGTTAATATCTAAGTGTGCATCTCGATTTGTGGTTCCAATCTACTGGAGATTGACCATGGAGAGTTTTGCCAAAATATCGCCAAATTCGGTGACAATCAGTCATTTGGTCCACGCCCAAAATATCTCCATTTATCATTGTTCTCGGCGAGTTTTGGCGAAATATCGCCAAATTTGGCGATAGTCAGTCATTGTTTGATCTATGCCTGAAATCTCTCCCTTTGTCGTCGACCATGGCGAGTTTTGCCGAAATATTGCCACATTTGGCGCCAAAAATTATTTCGTATTTTTCATAACTCTAAAATTTGAAATTTTGTATTTAGAACTATTGTAATGTCTAATTGTACACCCTCCAAAAAAAGTATTCGAGCAAGAGAGAAATTCCCTATTTTAGATTTGCGAATAATAATTGAGTTTTTGAAAAATGCACAACTTGATAGACATATGGAAATTCATATTTTTACATAGCCTAATTCATATTCTATGATAAATAATTTTTAATATACGAAACCAACGTAGGAAATTTCTTTCTTGCTCGAATACTTTTTTTGGAGGGTGTACATCTCTTTTTTGATTGCAATCGACTGGGTAATTTCTTTACAGGGTCAACCAAATGGCTTTAAATACATTAAAGTGCATGGATATATTCAATTCATTGAAAGTCTGTGGTCAATTACTACTTTGGCTATCCCCAAAATCTCACAAACTATCTCAAGCTTGTCTGCTTTTGGTGAAAAATCGCCAAATTAAGTGTCAGAAGCAAATCTTTCAAATTGAACCAAGATTGGCGATATCGATATATTTGGCTAGAAATCGCTGAACCTTACTATGACTGCAGTATTTTATATCTTTAGATGATAAGTTTAAATGAAGTGCGCCGAAAATATTTTTGATGTAATAGACGTGCAAGGAGTCATGTGCTGTCCACATCAGATTTCTTTAAACTATAATTCATTTTTACTTCATTGTTCGGAGTATAAGGAAGCAATGTGATCCCGAAAAATTTCGGGGGCCAGATTTCGACAAAAAAAACCAGGGGCATCGCAAGCTATGGAGACCAGGGGGACACACACCCCCCAATATTTTAACTAGGGGGGACCAAGGAATACTGTATAATTTTCGTTAAAAATGCTTAACAGTAAAAAATAAAAACTAATAGGTGAAGTCACAACCCAAAGCAACTTTTTCTCTCACTTCGAGAGAGAGAGAAGTGGGTACATTTTTCTTTTCTTCTTCTTTTTTTTTTTTTTTTTTTTCTTTTAAGACTACTGGACAATACAGTATCAGATTCGGATGCTCCCCTAGGAAGAACCTCACACGATGTACGATGTCTTCTTATCTCACTGTCTGGCCAAGGCATTAGGTTTATTCTTCTTATCTGGGTCCACGCAAACTATTCAGTCGCTCTTCAGTTTGGTGTCGAGAAGAGTGATTAGTTCAAATTTCAGCCTTCTGCCATGTCCGACCACTGGAAGATGTCTCACAAAAGACTTCCGTCCATTCCCTGAGAGGAATAAAAACACGGATCTACATGGATGGGGGGGGGGTACATGAGTGGGTAACATTTTCTTGGAAATTAGTAGGGAAAAGTACTTTTTTGTTATTGACCGGTAGAGTTTACAGGATGTAATCAGTCGTATGTCTTCTCTCCCAGAGCATCACGAGTTTTTTTCCCGAGTCCTCATTTTTGTTAAATTACCATGGGTCCACCGAAAAAAAAGTTAAAATCACACAATATTGAGAGTTTTCTTAAAGCAAAGACGGAAGACTCTAAAAAAGACGAAGCATTGCTGGTTGAAACTATTAATGTTGCTTTAGAAACAGAAGGTAAGAACTTATTTGGAGATTATTTTTTCCCAGTGTGTATCCAGACATTGTTTCGAGGAATGGGCGGGAGACTGAAAGAGCCTTAGTGTTTTTTTTTTTTGGGGGGGGGGATTTGTAAGCGTATGTATCAAAAGAAATTAAGTAGTTGTGATAAACCCAGTTGTTGTCAGTATGGGATCCAGAGAAGGGGGCTATGGGGCTTCCGACAACACCCCCCCTCCCCCCCAAAAAAAAGGAAGAAAGAAAAAGGTTGCTGAAAGGTAATATTCTGCTTAATTATACACTTTGGATAGGCAAAATTATCTTTTTTTTATAAGCTCCTCCCAAAAAATTTTACATTGGTTTAGACTAAAATTGTGCTTTATTGTACATTTTGTTTGGGTAAAATAAGCTCCTTTCAAAGTTTATTCGCTCCCAAAAAATATTTATCGATCCGCCACTGATGGTGGTCATAATTACTCGATTTTTTTTTCAGTCATGTGATTTTGTTTGAATAATTACGACCATCATTTTTACTCTTAAGAAAATAATTCTACGGAAACAAAATTTTTACTAGATATGCTTTAAAGGTCAAAACTTCTGAAAATTAATGGAAGCAAAAGTTTCCCTGTAATTAAAAGTTATAAATTCACAAAGTTAAAATTTGTAAAAAGTTATAATAATTACCCTCATCTGAGCCTATTTTCATTAATCTAAATTTTTATTTAATAAATAAAGAGCAACTTAAGCAGAGTTTTTTTTTTTTTTTTTTAATATTCAATTTAGTAATTTTTTTATATATTGTATTAAATTTAATCCAACTTCAAGTTTGATAAAAAAAAAAAAAAAAGGTGTCCTGTTCTTTTCTGGTCGTTGTTATTACTTTTAAAAAATAGCTAAGTTTGGAAAGTTTGTTAAACGAGGATACTATTAACTATTTGCAAATAAGTTCAACGTTGAAATCAACGTCTATTCCCGGTTACAGGCTAAAGCTCTGGCAGCCCTCTCTCCCTCTGGATAAGCTACAGATATTTCTGTTTTTTTTTTTTTTTTTTTTTTTTTTTTTTTTTTTTTTTAAAATCTGTATATATAACATAACATCTATAGCATTAGTGAATTTATTCCAATATTATCGTTAACTTGAAAAGGCAAAGGAATGAATGCAAACTATTTTTGTATGACTTAAAGTTATAAATAAACCAGGGATCCGTAACTTAACGTAACAAAATTGTAACGTTATTCGGCCTTGTAACAAAATAATTCGTTATACAATTTTTATATGTACAAATAACTGCTTGATTTTCGTTATGTATTAGTTACGTTACATTTTGTATTTTGTTATCGGACCGTAACAAGTCTACAGAACGCAAATGAATACGTTATTCAGAATAACGTTATTCAATGGTATACTTGTTATTCCGTTTTGTGTTATACTCAGAAACTGAACAAAAAGTAACAGAATGCATTCGGTTACTCATCCTAACCCTTAGTTTATAACGTTAAACTCACCTAACTATTTAATAACGATACAGTATCAATTAGTTACAGAATATAGCATTTCGCTGAATAACATTTTAAATACGGTATCAAACCATAACGTTAAAGGAACAGAACGATATTTTCATACCGTTATAGCTGCATAACTATATGCAATAATATTGTAACATCTCGTTACAAATTATAACAAATTGGTGTCAATATATTTAAATACGGTATAAGATCTAACGGTTCAAATAACTTAAAATATTTCTGATCCGAATCAACGGCTTTTCGGACTGAGAGGAGGGTGTAAGATAAGTGTTGCGTGAGAGCCACCCTTACTTATGTTTTGTATGTAGCACACACACGGACATAGGGGCTGTCCAGGAGCAAGGGCTTCGGAAGCATGGGCCAAGGGGATCATTTGCCTCCCCCCTAGATTATTATATACCGTTCTTTCTCTGCTTTTTAGTTTTTTTCAATACGATAACCATATGTTGAAACAATCTTTGTCCTCCCCCCAACCCCGCATCGGAAAATTTTGTGCCGACGGACGCCCATGTCCAGGAGTCGCCATCAGACGGTATGATAGGGGTATATTGAATAATATAAGGGTATATAAAGGGGTACATACAAAGCCATTGCTAAGACTTTATTTAAGGAGGGGAGATATGTCGATAAACTGCCAGGTCAAATATCGGTTTTTATCAACTTATTTATTTTTTTATCAATTATATTACCAACTTTTAATTTTGCCAACTGGGTTTGTGTAATTTTGTCAAGCGTATCAGAAATGAATTATGGTTTTCGTTATTTTATTTATTTATTTATTTATTACCAAGTTTGCAAATTAGGAGTCTAATTTGCCAAGTTTAACAGAATTTTGCGAGTATTAGAGGGTAGATTCCCCCTACCCCCCCCCCTTTAGCAAGGGCCCTGTGTACATGATCTTGAAGAAAAACCTTTTTTACTTCCTTGTACGTAGTATAAGGAAGTAATGTGATCCCGAAAAATTTTGGGGGCCAAATTTCGACAAAAAAACCGATTTTGATTACCTCTAAATTTAATTTTAAGAATTTTTTTGATGCATCTCATCTTAGGCTAGCATGCACGATCATATTAACGGCGTCTGCAACTCATTTTGACCAGCGGCGAGTCTATTGTGGCCAGTTTTTCCATGCCGTCTGTACGTACGTACGTATGTATGTAACTCGCATATCTCAAAAACTATTGGTCGTAGAATGTTGAGATTTGATATTTAGGATTGTTCTATGATCTAGTTGTGCACCCCCCCTTTTGGTCGCAATCGAATGGATAGTTTATGTACAGGACCGCCCAAAAGATTCGAAATACATTACGCTCTATGGGCCGAAATTCATTAAACTCTCCTAACTCAAAAACTATTAGGCATAGAATGTCGAAACTTCATATTTTGGATAGTTGTAACATCTAGTTGTGCACCTCCCCTTTCGATTCCATTCGACAGGATAGTTTATCTACAGAACCGCCCAAAAGATTCGAAATACATTACGCTCTATGGGCCGAAATTCATCAAAGCGTTTTTTAGAGGTATTGGGCTATTTCAAACGACTCAGAAGTGATATATGCTGTAAAGAGTTAGAAAAAGAATTTCTCCATTAGAAAAAGGGTCTTTATCATTTATAGTTCTGCTACAGGAACACTCAAAAGATTTCCAATACATTACGGTCAATGGCAATTTTAGTGGCATTCATCCATTTCAAGCACAATACCGTCCTACCACATAAGTTAGGTAATGGTCCGACCACGGTCACGTGCCAACCTCAAGAACTATGCCAAAAGTCGCCAAGCTTGGCGACTTTTGGTATACGTGTGTGCATATTCAACTCTCAAATCTCAAAAACTTTTATGAAATTTCATATATAAGATTGTTGTAACGTCTAATTGTGCATTGAGGTTCCAATCTACTGGAGAGTTTATTTACAGGACCACCGAAAAGAATTTCAGTACTTTAATGTCTATGGACATCTTCAATATAATACAACTGTAGACAGTCATTGTTTGGTACATGACCAAAATCTCGCCGTCTGTCCTCGACCTTGGCGAGTTTTGCCGAAATATCGCCAAATTTGGCGATAGTCAGTCATTTGGTCCATGCCTAATGTATCGCCATTTCTCATCGTTCTTGCCGAGTTTTGGCGAAATATCGCCAAATTTGGCGATAATCTGTCATTGTTTGCTCTATGCTTAAAATCTCGCCAAATGTCGTCGACATTGACGAGTTTCGCCGAAATATCGCCAAATTTCTCGCCAAAAATTATTTCGTATTTTGTATAACTCTAAAACTTTAACCCGTAGAATTTTGAACTTTTGTATTTAGAACTATTATTGTAATATCTAACAGTTTTCAATATCTTTTTTGACAGCAATTGACTGGGAATTTATTTACAGGGTGAGCCAAATGACTTTAAATACATTGAGGTGTATGGATGCATTCAATTCATTAAAAGCCTGTGGTCAATGACTACTTTGGCCAGGGCCGATCCCACGGGGGGTGTGGTGGGGGGTGAGACACCCCCCCACTTAAAATGCAGTCGGCAAAATTGCTATTCTGGACTTCCAAAACTCCTCATTCTAGTATTTACAAGAGTTTTTAATCGGCACTTTTCCTAACTTTTGTCCCTTTGACGTCCTACTTCCAGTACATACAACCAAGTGAGAAATTCCTTGCATATTCGCATCAGTCAAAAGAAAGAAGAGGGAATGAATAAAGAGCACTCGGCACACTGGGTGGCTAGATACACAAAAGGGAAAGTCCGAGAATCAGCTCTCTGCAATTGACACCACATACGTCCCATGACACCTGTCTCGGCATTTTTCCCAAAACAAATAGTCCATTTCACATTGTTATGACGTCGAGCAGACCCTTCTCCATGCGATGGCGCCATACGTCAGAAGTTGTTTTGTTTTCAGTTCGAGAAGGCGCAGAGACAGCGACGGTGTTGAAGAATGCATGGAGATGTACCGCGAGTTTAAAACGGACTCTTGTGGTTGTAGCACACACCTAACACCGCGAATATAATGTAATGTGAATGTAACCCTGTGTTTTTATGGATGTGTTTGTGACAGTGAAATAAATCGTCCTGTTCGTCCTATAATTGTGTCCCCATCTGTTTTTTGCACGCTACCGTACAGATGAGGAATACATTTGGTGGCAGCTTTACGGATTGAACCAGTGCATCGAAAAACCAGTGTTTTAAGAAATGATTATTTTTAGTGGGTAAGTGCCAGTTCTAAAACAGTGCCTTTTTAATTAATCTAAAACAGTGCTTTTGTATTAAAGTTACTAAATTTGATTTCGGGGTCGTTTTGGAACAGGTTGTGCTTATACAATTTAATTGCTTATTTTAGCGGTTGTATTATCGTTTAAGATAAGTATATGTATTTTGGTTTCGATTAAGGTAAATAGTGTTAATGCTATTTAATTATTTGTTTTAGCGGTTGTATTATCGTTTAAGACAAGTATATGTATTTTGGTTTCGATTTGAGTAAAAGAGTGTTTATGCTATAATTACTTGTTTTAGTGGTTTGTATTATCGTTTAAAATAAGTATATTGGTTTTCCTGAAAGCTAAGCAGAGTGTGAGATGAAAATATTTTTTTTGAACATTTTGAGTTAAGAAAACAATTATTATTTTATTGTGAATATACCATTTTGATTAATCTTGATTATATGATTCATTAAGAGTTGCTATTTACATAGGAATTACCTTCTGTTTTCATGAAGTGAATCTGATTAGTTTTGAGAACACTTTTAAATAGTTTTATTCTGTGTATTCAGATTTAAGACTAATTTTTCGCTCTCATAAGAAAAAAGAGAGGTATTTACTGAAATTACGTATTTCAATTAGAAAATTTTGTTCTCAGAAAATATTATGAAGGTTGTGTTTTGTGTTAAAAGAATATATTTTCTCATACGCAGTTTGACTTTGTTTTGAATTTTGTGTTGAATAATTTTGAAAAAAAAATTCTTTATGGTTTGATCGCATTATATTGTTTGATTTCATTTGAAAAGAAAAACAGTTTTGGTTTGTTAAACAGCTTTCAAAGAAAATAATTGAAATCCTCAGGGAATATTATAAGAGTGTTTAATTCTGTTATCATTTTTTTAAGAAACGGAAGTAAACTTCGTAAAGTAATTTGTAGATGGGTGTAGTTTGCTTTTGATTTAAGTAGTATCATTAGTAAAATATTAATTAAGTAAAATTAAATAATTATATTGTACATTGTTCATTTATTATTATTTATGTGTTTAATTGGTTTACTAATGTTTATGATTTTGTCGGTATAAGTTATACGATTTTGGCAAATTTAAAGATGATAAACATTTTCATGGTTGCCATTTAAAGTTTTTTTAAGACATTAAGTGGTTTTTTAGAAAAAGTTTAAATTGAGTATTTTGTGCATTGTTTATTACTAAAATTTTTTGTGGGTCATCTGAAGAACCAGAAAATTAATTTGGTTAGAATTAGCATTAACTTTTCCCTAATTCTATTCGTATCGTTGCTGAGGAATTTCTTGAAAAAATCAAACTATTAAAATGGCCTATCTCGCGAAGGCGCCGTAAAGAGGAATTAAGAACAATTGCTCAAGAGTTAGGGGAGGAGGTTACTGATGATCTTAAAATGATCGATTTAAAGAATTTGATATTAAATAGCAAGAACTATGATGAAGAATTTGTAAAAGAATTTGTGAATTTGATAATAATGATAGAATTAAATCTGAAGAAAAGGGAAAAAGCTGAACGTGAAGAAGAGGGAGAGAATTGAACGTGAAGACAAAGAGAGAATTGAACGTAAAGAAGAGAGACTAAAGAAGAGAAAGATAGAGAATTTGCATTAGAAATGAAACGGTTAGAATTGAGTGCTTCTACAGGCGATTCCGTTACGTTGTGTACCAACTTCTTCAAGTGGCCGTGAGACGGGTCCTAAAGTCGAATTATGGAAAATTAACACCAAACTTCGATGAAAAGAAAGATGCAATAGGACTACTATCTAATAAATTTGAGCGTCGTGCAGCAATGGCTAGAGTTTCTAACGAAGATTGGGTTGCGTAATTTACTTAGTGTATTTGCCGAGTGAAGTAACGAAATATGTTGGCTCGAGGAACCCGTAGAGAAGGTTAAAGATTACGACTATGTTAGGAGTGTTGATACTGAAGGCGGGTACAAATGTAAATGCTGATAGGTTGAAACAGTTATTTTAGTAGCATCAGAAGAGTTTTGAAAAAACATGGCGTTAAAGGAATTAGGAAGTTTAGTTCAGTCGTACAATAAGAATTAGTGCTACACAGAGTTAAATTGCTATTTTCGAAGAAGTAGGTAGCGTTCTGACGATTAAAAGATTAGCTACGACTTGAAACAACTGAAAGAATTAATGGTAGCAGAACAGTATGAAGAGGACGTTGCGCCCCAAGAAATAGAAAAGAATCAGTTTCCTGGAAGACTGGATGAAAAGAGGTTTCTACCTTTTGACTTGGGGCTAGTATAAGAAGTAGACGAATATGAAAATATCAAAGTATAGTTTTCAAAAGAACGCGTGATATCGATCGATCATCGAAAAACTCATGGACTACTCTAGGAAGTTAGTACGGTAAAATTAATGGGTCGGGGGGGGGGGAGGTGTTGAGAGACAAGAAAGGTATAAGAATCAAAAACTGAAATACGGCATGCCACGAGAAGACCAAAGAAAGGGGATTTGAGCAGTAGGGAGAAAACGAGCCAGCTGATTGCGTTAGCGAGTTAGTGGGTCCGTATAATCAACGTTTAGACCTCAAGTGTCTCAAAATCTGAAAGAAGGTGGTGGCTCTGGGCAACAACGATATCGCTGACGCTAGAGTGATGTAGATCACCTGATGGCTTGCCTGTATACGCACCTTAGGTTAATAGTAAATGGTGGCATTCGTGAAGTTTCCATACATTCCGGCGATAGCTTGAGGCTGCAACATTAGATTTGGTTTGGCCCTAAGTTGGGTGTGAAGAACCTATATATGTTTATCGAAGGTGAATATGTGGGGTGAGATCACCATTGATAGAGACTTGCTACATGTCTAGCCATTAGGCCGAAATAGGAATTTGAAGTGTAGTTTTGGGGGCATGTCGTAACGAAAGGAAGCAGCAGTTACAATACCGCTAATAGAAGTGGGAATAGAAAGTGAAATTATTTGTTAGGAAATAAGTACAGCTGTCAATTGATTCGACACGTAATGAAGGAAAAATAAAGATGTGGTAATTGCATATGATGAAACGCATGTTTCAAACGACAGCGTCATAAGTAATGAAAAGAAGAATTACGAAAGGATAGATGAGAAATCGCAAGAAATCTCGAATGAAAGTTGTCCTAGAGATCAATTGACGACTTAACCTGAAATCAGCACTGATGAAGATAATGAGAAAAGTATATTACCAGCAAACCGGAGCCTATTTTGTTTGAAACCTCCTAATCTTATGAAGAGCACGACCTGAAATTGCATGTGCCCGCCTAAATGGAGAAGCGCAGAATTAAAGTCATCTTATGGAATTTAGCTACAGTTAAGAGAAAATTAGTAAAATTGGAATTTACAGTGAATGAACTTTGATGTTTATAGCAGATGGAAGACAAATCATTGGGAACTGAAACGAACTGACTGGCTGTAGTTCGCAGAGGAGGTTATGGTGAACAGGTTAATGAAAATTTGTCATGAAGGAACAGGTGCGGCTCATCGTTTGGAATAAAGTGGACAGAACAAAAACTAAAGATGCACGTGCACTCTTAAAGTTTCTTCTACTGCGGCGAGACTGTTAGCCTGAGATGGTTGAAATTTCGTGAAGGCTTGTGACAGTTTGCCTAAAGAGTCTGGAATAACCTCAGAGAAAAGAAGAAGGCTGTCCTTTAAAGATCGTAGCCTAAGATTATCTAGCAGATATTTTTACGAAAAATAATGGATGATGCATTGTGGCCGTGCCCGTTGCGTCGGGGGGGGGGGGGGGGGGACGGGGGGGGGGGGGGGGGGCGGTGGGGGGGCGCGTGGGGGGGGGGGGGGGGGGGCGAGGGGGGGGGGTGAGAATCAGATACATTATTAATGTAAAACAATCGCTAAGTCCCATATGCACGCTCAAGTTACAACATACAAGCACACCTCTTGCACACACCTTGTGGTAAAATCTCTCAGTTTCGATCGATCCACAAATCGTGATGAATAATGTGGTTCTATACTATTTATCGAGATAATTAGTAGGTCGCATGGTTGTCTTTTTTTCCCTTAAAGAAGTGTTGTTCATGTGCCCCGTGACCAGTGTCAGCCACTATTGCGTGTGCTGAGCACAAAGATACCACAACATCGTCCATTCATAGCTGCACGTGGAATTGCACCCTTGACTATGATTCGGTCAAATTTCTACACTAATCAACCTCTGGTTAACCCTCCCGGATCCGTAGTACTCCAGAGGAGAGGATGGTGCGATTGCTTTGCCGCTTAGGCCCACCCCCACCGTCCCTTATACCTAGTGGTATGTGAATCTGGACGTTTTCAGTTTTAACTGTGGACAAAAAAGAATTCATTCTCCGAGCACGTCTCCTATACCGTTTTCGTCCTTAGGTCTCATCTGGAAAATATCTTACCCCAGGCTCTTTTCGCTCTTCGAACGGTAACTCATGATAGTACCGGATTTTCTCCAGCTGAATTGGTTCATGGAAAAAACTTAAGAACTCCCATCATGCTTCTCTACGAAAAGTTGAAAGGTGAAGAAGAGACAGAAAGTAGTGTAGTTGAATATGTCTTTGAACTTATGAATCGTATGAAGAGATGCCAAGATCTTGCAATTCAGCAAATGGAAAACGTAAAAGAAAAACAAAAACTATGGTATGATCGAAAGGCTACAGAACTCAAGTTTGAAAAGGGAGACTTAGTACTTGTGGTGGCTCCTTCAAAGCCGAATAAATTGTCCGTGCAGTGGGTAGGTCCAGGACAAATTATCCAACAATTATCTGAAACAAACTATGTTGTTAAATTTCCAGACAAAGAAAAAAATCATGTGTATCATATCAATATGCTGAAACCTTATTATCAAAGACCAGAAAATATAAATTTGTTATATACGGAAGAACCAGATGCTGATGAATAAGAAATGCCAGGTTTGCAGCTGAACTCCTGTAAAAATGAAGAGTCTGAACTTTTCCAAAACATAGAGTCAAACTCCCGACTTTCTGAAAGTGAACGTGAAACTCTGAGACTTCTAATATCTGAGTATTCTGGCATTTTCTCAAATGAGCCAGGATGTACGAACCTTACTAAACATGATATTGAATTGGAATCCGAGAAACCAATTTGTACAAAGCCATACCGGTTGTCGCCTAGACAAAGTGAAATTTTAAAGAAAGAAGTAGAAAAGATGCTGACTCTCGGAATAATTGAGGAAGGCGAATCCGACTTTTCATACCCGCTCATCTTAGTTGAAGTCCCCGGGAAAGATCCCCGACCCTGCATTGACTATAGGAAATTGAACAACGTCACTAAAACGCAGTATTTTCCACTACCAAATATAGAGCAACTAGTGGAAAGGGTATCGAATGCAAATTATATAACTATACTGGATTTGACCAGAGGTTATTGGCAAATCCCATTAACGGCACGAGCTCAGCGTTATGCTGCTTTCTGTACCAGCTTTGGTATTTTCAAACCGTTACGGTTACCGTTTGGACTAAAAAATGCTCCATATGATTTCAGCCGGTTGATGGCTGGACTGTTAAAAACTTGCGAAGAATTTTCCGTGCCATATCTCGATGATGTCGCCATATTTTCTTCTACGTGGGAAGAGCATATATCGCATTTAAAAATGTATTCGGAAAGATGAAGACAGCTAAGTTGCATATAAAACCATCAAAATGTCAGTTTGCAAAAGCGACCGTGAAGTACTTAGGTCATGTAGTTGGTCAAGGACAACGAAGACCAGGGGAAGTTAAAGTCCATGCCATAAGAGACTTCCCTACTCCTTCTACGAAAACACACATTAGATCATTTCTAGGACTGGCTGGATATTATCGAAGGTACATTCCCGAATTTTCCGTGATTTCAGCACCATTGACCGACCTACTAAAAGGAAAAAGTCGCATGTCAGTTATAAGATGGACGGAAGCATGTCAAACTGCATTCGATGAACTTAAAAGAAGGTTAACGGAAAGACCAGTGTTGCACAGTCCAAATTTTACAAAACCGTTCCTCGTACAGTGCGACGCCTCCAATTATGGGATTGGTGTTGTCCTATCACAAGTAGAAAATGACGACGAACATCCAATAATGTACTTAAGTAGAAAGTTTTCTTCCGCCGAACAAAATTATAGTACTACTAGCTGCGTACCCGTTCTCCGCACGGTACGAACGAAAATTTTTCTTACATGTATAATTCGATTTGATTCCAGTGATATGGAATCTAAAAATAAGCAAAATAATTAGACTCATGGCTGTTACTCATTATTTATTCGTAAAGTTAGTATAAGTACTGACCTGAGACCATTGTAATATTATGACACAAAAAACTATGTTGGTGTCATTCGCGATCAGAAAAAGAAAAGCTTGACGGTTCCTAAAAATTTCTAACTTTCAAAATGTCACATTCCTACATCATACTCTTTTTTAGGTTTAAGTTATACCATTAATACCTTAGATACAACATGATGTGGAGAACCGTTTTATTTTATAATTAAAGAGCTGTGTACCCGCTCTTCGCAAGGCAAGAAGAGAACATTTTTCTAAAATGTGATCATAACTACTTGTGACAAAACAGATTCTCCAAGAAAAAAAAAGTTCAGGTACAGTCTTTTCTGTAGAAACTACCACGGGATATATTAACGCGACTTAAAATTATTTAATGTTTAGTTAGCTGTGATGTAAGACGGCTGTTGAAAAACGAATGGAAACGAATAGTTTCACGAAGTATTTATTAATGCAGTATATTGTGCTTTGATTAGTATTGCCGTAATATCTACTAACTATTAATTATACCATCTTTTACTGATACCAATATATTTTCGCTTTTCCATCTTTAATGCTTAATTTAAAGAAACGGTTTAGATATTTGCTACGAATGCAGTCTTTTATTGTTTGGCGATTCTTTGCAATTTGCGCATTAGCAAAAACATTAATCGTTTCACTTTATCGTTGTCACTAAAACAGCTCTCCATACATTTTTATGCATAATTCTTGTCAGATTGACGTATTTAGCACTGCAAAATATTTCTTGCGATTCGAAAACTGTCCCGTTTAAAAACTCAATCGAAAATAATGCTGGGTAATTCATTGTTGTAAAAACAGCATTCAATTCTTTTTCTGGCAACGTAATATAAAAAATGGAATTATTTCGTACGTGCCGTATGTTTTGCTTGTGACTCCGTTATTCTGATTGAGTTTCGAAAGGGGTTTTAAACTCGTTACATCAAAATGACGTATGAATTTCGCATGCGAAAATTCAGTTATTTTAAAGTAATTTTATTTATTTTTTTTCAACTGGCAGCTATTCAGTTTTAGTTACTATGACGGCTAAATTTGCAAGCTTAATATGAAACGAAATCTTGAAGCACATGCTTTTGTATTCAAAATCCTTCTTTACATAAAAATTCGTAAAAAATCTCCTAATTTATATTTTTCCCCCGTTCTTCTTTTAAAAGTGGGCGAATTGTATGCTCCGTCTTTTGCCGAAATATAAAACAGTTAGGACGGATAGAATTCAAGATGCAGCAGTTTTAAAAATATTTTACGAAAGTCAGCGTCAAATTTAATTTTATTTGAAAAATTCCCCAAAATCTGAAAATTATGTTACACAGTCCGAACAAACAGTTTTTAAAAGAAAATTTCCCCCTCTATCCGATGATGTAAATTTCGTTTTCTTGCGAGTGTAATTATCGACGTTATTCGTATTAAGCGAGAAAAATCGCTAAAAATCGGACAAAACATAAAATAAAACATTTTCTAATTCGAATTTCTAAAAAATCGCTACGAGGCGTGTTAGGATCTGTCCTAGTGAAGCCGTATGCAAAATTCGGTAGGTCTGCGACCCACCGTCTCGGCGCAATGCGATCGAAAGACGCGCGCAAGAAGAACGGAGGTCACAAACTTGCCTGCCTACCTACATAGCTACATACAATGTTTACTCTCGGATTTTATTATATAAGATTGAAAAGGAATGTGCAGCAATAATTTATGCTGTACAAAAGTTGAAGTGTTATCTCGATGGACAGCACAAATTCATTATTCAGACGGATCATAATCCTTTAGTGTGGTTAGGGAAAAACAGCGGGACGAATCCGCGACTTTTAAGATGGGCCCTAACTTTACAGCCATACAATTATGAAGTTGTTCATAAAAAGAGCAAACTTCATCAAAATGCTGACAGCTTAAGTCGTCTCCCCTAAATTAAAGGCAATTAAGAAATTATAATGTTATTATCTGTTTTGTTTGAATTTATATTTCTACTAATATTGTAAATAATTGTATTATTTGGTCATATCTTCTGATTATTAGTGAAGTTTATGTAACTTTTTTATATGTAGTTATAATTGAATTTTTTGTTTGGGAAAATGCACTGTTCTTTGTATGGCACTGAACTGGCACTGAAATATGATTTGTCGGCCCTAATTAATTATTTTTAACAAACTTTGAAGACTGACAAACTTTGAAGTTTTTCAGGTAAAAACTTTTCCCTCCAAACTCGTGAAAAGTTTTCCTCCGCGAGGGGAGGAGTATAGACTGTTATGACGTCAAGCAGACCCTTTTCCATGCGATGGCGCCATACGTCAGAAGTTGTTTTGTTTTCAGTTCGAGAAGGCGCAGAGACAGCGACGGTGTTGAAGAATGCATGGAGATGTACCGCGAGTTTAAACGGACCCTTGTGGTTGTAGCACACACCTAACACCGCGAATATAATGTAATGTGAATGTAACCCTGTGTTTTTATGGATGTGTTTGTGACAGTGAAATAAATCGTCCTGTTCGTCCTATAATTGTGTCCCCATCTGTTTTTTGCACGCTACACTACAACATGTCCATAGTAATCTAATTAAGAGTCTTCTGTGCACATGTCTATGGGAGAAATACTGAGAACGAGAATGTTCCAGTCTCATATATTGCACTGAGACAAACTATGAACTACCACTCTGTATGAATTAGTAATAAGTAGTGCAATGAGGCCGTAACTGCCCATGAGGCTGTCGCCACCCTTTGGTCCAGCTCGGTCTTTTCTGGGAAATAGATGTATTTTCTTTGCTTCTTTAAAATGCATAGGAAAAAGAAATTCGCTTGTACAGTAGAAAATAATGTGTCCCCTATTCCTGTTAGCTCGGTTAACTGGACAGTAACCGAGCCAAAGTCGATCGAACATATACCTGGAGGAGCCTTAGCATACCTTGATTAGAAGAAAACCATTTTTAGCTTTAAGATATAATTAATACATCAATTTGGTAAAAATTAATAAATAAAAAAATTTTCTAGCATTTAACAAAATGAAGTAAAAGTTTGCTGCAGTGTTCATTTAAGACTGAAGACTGAAACCAGTTGTAAACAAAAACACGAAACTAGTTGTAAACAAAAGAAAACGACAAAAAGTGCAGCGCATAAAATGTGATATGTAGTTTTTTGATAATGACTAAAAGAAGAAGCAAAATAACGGTTATAATGGAAAGAGAATTTCCATACAAACTATTGGAGCTCCGTCAAATCCATTTTCCAAGAAAAAGATCATCGCCGATCTGGTAACTATATATCTAGATTATATTTGTACTACTTTTTATTATGATTTACTTTCATATTATTCATATAGAAATAACCCCAATTTTTTTTGTAATTTAATTTAATTTTAGAAAAATTATGGGTAAGTTATAATAAGAGATAAAATACAAGAGTATAGATCACACCGTTAAAATAGGAAGAGATGGCAGAACAAATACTGGCGGTCGCGACCTTAGGAGCTTCAAAATTAATATATGCTTAATTTTCCATTTTATCTTAAACTAGCTGAAGTACCCGTTTTTCGCACGGGAATGAATGGACTTTTTGATATTAATATTTGTTGTGATTACTATTTATTGTAATAAAGAGATATAGCAAAATGGATATCGCGTTATATTGTGTTCAATAATCATGCATACTGAATTTCAAGGCAATCGTTTTTACGGTGCAGAAGGCGATGCGGCGTAGCACAATCTAGTGGCGAGTTTTAGCAAAACGGATACGGCAAAAATATTCTTCGCATTCAGATATCGATGTATACGAATTTTCATGACGATCGGCTGAATAGTCTTGAAGTTCATGTGTTGACGCGACATCTAGTGTCAAGTTATAGGAAAATGGATCGTGCCAAACTCTTCCCCGTGTTCAAATATCTATGTATACCTATTTTCATAGCGATTATTCGCACAGTCAAGAAGTGATACACTGCAGGGCCATCTAGTGGTTAATTAAAGTAATGATTTGCTACAGCGCCGTCATGTGGCGAGTTATAGCAAAATGGATAACGCCAAAATATTCTCATTGTTCAAATAGCTATGTATACTGATTTTCATAGCCACCGTTTGAATGGTCAAAAATTTGGCCTGCTGCAGCGTCATCTAGTGGCGAGGTAAAATAATAATGCATTGCAGTGCCATCTAGTGGTGAGTAACATCAAAAGTAACGCAGTTAGAATATATTCTTCGTTCTCAAATGTGTAAGTATAAAAAAATTTATGCCGATCAGTCGAACGGTATAGAAGTTGATGCGTTGCAGCACTATTTAAAGGTAAGTTACAGCAAATGGATAGTGAAAAATATTCTCCGTGTTCTAATATTCGCGTGTACCAAATTTCATCAAAATTTGTTGGACGATATTCGCATAGCAAACGGCTAAACGGAATAGAATTCGACGTTCTGCTGCGCCACCTAGTGAAAAGTTAGAGGAAAACGGATAGCATAAAAACCTTCTCCATGATAAAAGACTTAGGTGAACCAAATTTCATGGTGATCGGTGAAACGGTGCTGGAGTTTTTCAACCTCCTACACACATACCAACATTCATTTTTATCTATAACCAGTCTTATTATACGTATATACCAGTCTCAAGTAAAATCCAGTTTCAAATCTAAGCCTCGCCAAAGTGCCAGCATACGCCATTTTGCAAGAGTTTTTTCAGGGAATCATTCGAAGCATTGACTTAGCAGCAATCAAAATGGGAAATGGTTCGACCGCCAGGCATTTATTTGAAAAGTGGAATCCCTTAATACAGCCGCATTTTTTAAATTATCAACTATAACATGTTTTATTCATCGTTACCTCGATGTACTAAATGCGAAGATTTCGATTTTCTGAAATTTGGCGGATTTCCCCCAAGTTAAATCAATGTACTCAATTGGCGAGAATTCTGAAGCTACATCGCTTGAAATGCCCTAATAACTGCATTATTTCTGCACGGATAGTTAAAATTTAATGCTGTATTCTAAGAAAACCTATACACTTGTTTTCAAAAATGCTATTCCCTTAAGCTCTCAGTAAATTGAGCCAAAAAGCCTAAAACTGTGCAAACCGCTAGAACTCACACTCTAAAAATCGGCCTATCAGCCATTTTATTTTTCGCCCAACTAAAAAAAATTACATATTAGTCTCGGATATCTTCGATCCTCATTGTTTTGCGTATAAAACATTTCATTCCTGCTCTCATTTCTTATGCGCACACGATATTATAATTAAAAAAAATAACCTAAAAAAATAAACTAAAAAAATCATTATTATTCTTTTATTTGTACTTTAAGAATTTAAAACATTTTATTCGGCAAAATCGCCACACATGGCAACCAAGATGCTTATTTCACACACTTTTTTCACTACAGGGGTTAATATTACGTAAAGCTTTCTGCGTGAAGAACATAAAAAATCTCTTAAATTCCGGGAACGGAAATTAAGGGAACCCTTCAGGAGGAAAACGTTTTTAAGTGGAGTTTCAAAGTTTTAAAGTGGACTATCATTTATTCTATATTATTTTACATATCTGTGTAAAATTTCAGGCTGACAGGTCCATTTTTGTGGAATTGTATACTACCCAAATCAACAAATTGACAAACAGAATTTCATTTTTATTTATAAGATAACCTACGCTTGTTTTTAAAAATACCCTCTCATTAAATTGCGCCAAGCGCTAGAATCATAGAAAATCTGACACACTTTCAGATTTTTAAATACGCACTAAAGTGCTATATATAAAAAGAGTTATAATCCATGGGTCTTCCCTATTTTCGTTCCTTCTTTCATTAAGTTGGAAAGTGTATCATTACTCATGAGTGTGATTAAACAAAATTAAAATTGATATTTCTAACATCCTTTTTTCTGGATGTAATACATTAGATGCAGAAAAGCTGCTCTGAAAAATGCACAATTCCAACTGAATGAAAATTTCAAAAACTTATACGCAGGTGTATTCATAACCCAAATAGCAGACGATTAAATTACGATAAATAGCGCCAAGCGTTAGAATCCTCCTCAAAATCGCGAGAATGCTGAAGATAGATCGCTTGAAATCCCTTAATAACTGCATTATTTTCGCAGGGATCATTAAAATTTAACGCTGTATTCTAATAAAACCTTTGTACTTGTTTTCAAAAATCCGTTTCCTTAAGCTCTCAGTAAATTCGCCAAGCCGGAAACTGTGCAAACCGCTAGAACTCACTTTCTCGGCATTTGAGCCATTTTATTTTTTCGCCAAACTAAAAAATTTTAACATAGTAGCCTCGGAAATCTTCAATTCTTATTGTTTTGCGTATAAAACATTTCATTCCTGCTCCGATTTCCCATGCACACGATATTATAATTAAAAAAATATAACCTTACGAAATATAACCTTACGAAAAATTAATAATCTTACAAATATAAACTAACAAAAAAATCATTATTATTCTTTTATTTTTACTTTGAGAATCTAAAACATCTTATTCGGCAAAATCGCCACACATGGCAACCACGATCCTTATTTCACACTTTTTTCACTACAGGGGTTACAATTACGGAAAGCTTTTTGCGTGGAGAACATAAAAAATCTCTTAAATTCCGGGAACGGGTGGACTTTCAAAGTTTTAAAGTGGACTATCATTTATTCTATATTATTTTACATATCTGTGCAAAATTTCAGGCTGATAGGTCCATTTTTGTGGATTTGTATACAACTCAAATCCACAAACAAACAAATAAACAAACAAACAAACAAACAGAATTTCATTTTTATTTATAAGATTAAAGCAAAAATTAACTTTTCGAGCTAGAATTACTTTCCTTATTCCAGTTTTTTTTCCCTCCCTTCAAGCCTCACATTCTTTTTAAGTCTCTATTTTTGAACACTTTCCAAAGAACTTGAAATGTTTATACTTTCGTCTATCTGCAAGTCCGTGCTCTAACTGCCGTAAATATGCATCGATCGAACTTTTTATAT
>JAWZYV010017443.1:0-39290 GCA_038373885.1 Cheiracanthium punctorium | reverse complement strand
CAAAAGAATAATAAACATCCATATTTATTATGCGGTACTATTAACTATAAAATAATTTTAAACTACAATTTATTTTATAATAAAATATATTTCACTTATTAAAACTTCGATACACATATGTATGTTTTTAGAGACTAGTTCAGTAAAGTAAACAAAAAATAACTAGTCTACCCTAATGTTGCATTTTCGTTTTGGCTGGAACCATTTTATAGTATAAACACTATTTTTTCCTTCTTAATACATAATTTACTTTCAGCGTCTTTAATTAGCTTTATGTCATTTTCTCGTGCTTGAAATTACACACTTGCACTGTCGTTAAATTTAATATATGTTAATTTTCTCATCACTTACGAAAAAATTTCAGAAAATATAGGTTGAATATAAGTTTTCTAATCAGCGAAAAAATATCGAATTTCCATTTTCTTATTCAGTCACTCACTTTCATTTTTATTTAATTTCCTTTTCTTTTTAAATCACCTCGCGAAAAAGGAATATTTACGTGTATCGTTATTTTTATGAATCTGCTTTCTGTTATTAAAATGTTATGTAGTCTTATTTATTTTATTTTTCCGCACTCTGTTTTATTCACTGACGCCTTAAATTAGAAACATTTTATACAGTGCAGTGCAGAATAATAAATAAATAGGATACTTAATGAATGAATGGGTTGACAAAATTTATGTAATTAAAATCAATATGTACGTAAGGTTAAAAAAATTGTAAAAAATGTTTGAACACATGACCGATGTTATAATATATTCTGATTAGAACAGTGTCAACATACAGAGTTGTTATGAAATATCGTGAGGGTCACATCTTGCCCAAGTGGATAAGCTACGGAACATGGGTGGATGACAGAATGGTGAAGGTCCAGGGCTCTGACTTACCGCGCGATTGTCGATCAAACGGTCAGAAGTCTTGATCGGTTTTCTCCAGATATAACGTGCATGCATGTTAGAACTGCTTAAAAATACCTCCCACCAAGCCCCCCATCCCACGTTAGACCGACAGCCCTTGCGTAGCTTTGCATTAAACGTGATGTGTTTCAAGATATGACGTGAACGACAAAGTGAAATAGCCTGAGGTGTGTTCCAAGCCCTGTAGGGGGTAAAGAATTCGATCCAAAAAAATTTAGTACTAAAAGTCTCCACTTGGGGGGAAATATTGGCATTGTATACCGGTTAAAATGCATTTTCAATGGCGTCCAGCTTTTTATAAAATACGAAAAGAAGTTCTCTCGAGTCTATCTCAAATAGTAGGACTTTTACTAACATTTTTCAAGAGTTCGAAATGTTAGCCAATGAAGGACCCGTACGAACCCTGGAAAGGGTTATTGGTTGAAGGAACACAAATAGGGACGACGCATGGATTACGATACTCTTTTAGCATACAGCACTCGAGTGCGTACTTGAAATACGAAATTGTTTCAGTTCACGTTCTTTATAACGTGGTTCTCAAAAATTCGCGACTATTTCATGACGTATCATTTTATGTCATATAAAGTATGAGTGATGCGTCACCTATCTCAATATCATGACTAGGTGTTGTTTGTGTCATGTAAACGTGATCACTGTTTGCTGAGCTGAACACACGGGTGGACTTACATTCGAAAATATACAGTACTTAAAAACAACAACAACAAGAAGAAGAACAACAAAAAGTTAAGCAGTTAGTAATCTCTAATGCAATGCGGCGTTAACAGAAAGAATCTGGAGTCTGTCGAAGAACAACGCCGTCAGCGATTCTTTTGTGTGTCCCGGAATGAGTCTTTTGTGTTTTATTTTCCCACGTTCCTTTTCCTGGATAAAAACTTCATTCGGCTTTTCAAAAGACCGAGAAGAAAAGAAATAGACTCCTCTTGTTGTTCTTCTAAGCTCCCTGCCTACAATTAAAGTGCATCTTCTTTATTTTTCGTTCTCTGAATGATGTGTCACACCTCCCCCAACCCCCGAGGAATTATTTTCTTCCCTTAGGGAGAACAGTAGAATGTATTTTGCCGTGACATTGATCCGATGCATCCAGCTGGCTCGTCCGACAGTTTGGTTCGTTTTAATCCTACTGCCCCACACATATATAGAACTCTCTTCTAAATACGAGTAACAAAAAAACCACTGCAAAATGTTTCGGAAGTCATCGATCAGAAGTCATCGGAAGTCAGATGTCTGTCATCGAAGATCAATGAAGGAATAGTTGGGGTTGTCTTTGAATCCACTTTAAATTTTGGATGCAATGAAACTTTTTATTAAAATGTTTATCGAATTTTACAACTTTCGACAAAAATTCTTTTAACAAAGCTAGTAAAATCTATTTTTCGACAGGCAGCAACCATTGAAGAAAATTCATTTTGGATTTATGTTGAGTTGCATACTTTATACATTCTTTGCGTTTAGAAAAGTAATATAGAAGATTAGGACTTTTAGGACTTATTCGATTTGAAGAGAATAATAATAATAATAATAAACGTGCAGAACGTTTTTCTATTGAAACTACTGTACGATATATTACCTTGGGATCACTGATCATTAAGTTAGATGCAAGGTTTCCATTGAAAGAGGATGCGTACGATTAATAGACGCGAAATACTTATTAACATGGCATACTGTGCTTGAATCCCAGTTATCGTAACCATTATTCTCAATAAATCGTTTCTCCGTAATTTAAAATGGCTGTTACATAACTAAAAACAAATTGATAGATTGTGCACGTTCCTAAAAAATAAAATAATTCATTCAGAATCTGGAATGCTCAGTTTAAATATTGAATTCCTCCGTGGTTCAGCAGAAGAAAATGGTTTATTTATTTTAATCTCGTGAAAAATGTCAGACTGTATTATCTCAAGGAGCTATTAAGAACGGCACCAATATCGTATGCATTTTGATAGGACGCAAATTGCGTGCCGAAGTTTATCCATTGCAAGCATTTCTTTAATTTATGGGATATTGCCTTTGACTGCTGTAAAAGAAATCCGGTTTATAGAGTGAGTTCACCCATTTAGTTTCCTAACTGAATAATATTATAACCTAGGACACCGCTGAAAAACTTTATAAAAAAATTAAAAGTTCATTCCTTCAAGGAGGTTGTCAAATGTCAAAATGAAGAGATTACAGACTCACAATTTCTTCATTGAAATTTGAGTTTAAATGTTTTGCAAAGGTGTCATCTTACAGCGATTTTCATGCATATTTTGAGCCTAAAGTATCATAATACTTAAAATTATACCTATTTTCACACGTTACTCATAGTTTTTAACTGTATTCTATAATACAATACGCATGTTGGCTATTTTTCAAATATTAAAAGCAATCAGCTTCGAAGGTAAGCAGGAATTTTTGAAAGTAAACATTGTCTTAAAGAAAAGTAAAACATATTCAATATCTACTTTACACTTAAAAAGATACGAAAACAGTTTCCCCTCTTTGAAAAATAAACTCGAATTGAATCAACATCAGGCTGACGTTACGTGAAAATTTCCATTCCAATCAAGTATTACGACCCAGTATTTTTCAGGTTTCAAGACTGAACAAAATTAATTTGTAAAGTCCCGCCCGTTACAGCAAATTCTTCATCCTACCGTAAACACGACTTTATGAAGGAAAAACAAATTTAAAAATTAAGTTTCCTCTTGGACAAAATGTTTCCGAAGTTTTAATACTTTCGACAAAATTCTTTTAACAAGCATGATAAAAACAATATTTTGACAGACAGTAAGCGCATTGAAACATTCAATTTGGAGTTAATAAAAAAGTCGTTAAAAGATCTACTTTGGGGTCTATACCATAGGATTTCTGATCGTTATATTAGATGCCATTGAAACAAGACGCATAGAATTAATATACGCAATATACTTACTAACATGTGATACTGTGCTTCTATGAGTTCCCATCAATGTAAATAAATGTACGCAGTATTTTATTGTATTTTCCCTATATTTTTGTGATGTATTTACTTTTCGAAGCAAAGCATCTTATTATTATATAGAATTTTTTTTAAAGAATGAAAACACTATCTAGAATTCTGATTCGAGATGCTTTTGGCAATAGTTCATCTGTGCACCTCAAATTCAACAGTTATTCTAAACTGATCCGGCATTTTGTCTCAATACAATGACGCTCCTTCTTGTCTACCGCGATGATCTGGCCACGCCTCTCTTGGCTATATGCAACGCCCTCGCTACTTTCCCTTGTGCCCTCACGTGACGCCCTCCCTTCTCCCATTATTGAAAATCATGTTAATCCACGCCTTTTCAGAATGAAAATAAACACAGGGCACTAACATCTGTATTTACGATCGCGTCATTTAAAATTTAAAAAAAAAAAAATGCATTCTCTATAGTTTTCTAAGAACTTCCCTTAAAGTCCATCTTCCTCTGTGTTGACGCCTCCGCTGGATAAAAATAATCACTGGTCTGTAAATCGATCCTAAGAAAAAAATTGTAAAACGCATACAAAAAGAGGAAATGCTGAAACCCCACCCAAAATCTTATATCCACGGCCTCTTTTGCAAAATTTGAATTGTTTGTTGGTCAATTCAACAATGAGTGGATCTGGACGGACGAGAAATTCTAGTTTAAGAGGACGCCCTGGCCACGCCCCTGGTTAAAGACACGTTGAAGCAGTTCATTACTAAATAAATATATAAATATATATAGGGCAGCAACCTCTGCATTCGCTACCGTGAAATTTTAATTCATTTCTTTCGATCGCAGCTCAACAGTGGATCCGAAATTTCCACAAAACTTATGTCAAAGGAGGGCGGTCACTCAGGATCCCATGAATCCACTGCTGTATAAAAGAGAAAGAAAACCGACATGAAACAGTGTAATAAGTTTTCTTCTTTTATGAAACTGCCACTAAAAATTCTTACCAATAGAATTGGAAGTCCAAATTCTTCGAAGAGTGATACGTTCTGCAAAATTTTCGATTTTTAAGAATGGTTAAGAATTTCCCAAAAGTGACCTAACTTTAGGTGTACCGTTTTTTTCAGTGCACAGTAAAGCTTGTAAAGGCCCTTTATCTAATTTTTAACGTGTTGGACAATTACTTTGTATTGAAGTACTCTATTGACATGATTTTTTTTTCAGTACACCGTTCATGTGTAAAAATAGGTTTACTTTTAATTCTTTAGATTTTGGGGGCTAGAGAAACGCATAAAAACGGCTTTAAAATAGCCATTTTGCAAAACATCCAAACTCAAATCGAAAGGAAGGTATTTCTGTTCTGAACATGAATCTTTCTTTGGGGGAACGATCCCTTTTGCCCCTCCCCGCAGATTTCGAATTTTGGAAAAGGCTGTCCAATGGAGCACGTATGTTATGAAATTCACAGCCATGCCTTATTTCGTAGGATGAGCTGAAGTCGTTTTTGCACAGAAAAACGAAACATAACGGCATGACCTCTTCCATCCCCCTTCCTCTAAATAATAGATGCAACAGATTTCGAAGTTCACCAGAATCCTTTTGTAGGAATTTCGTAGAGGTAAACTTCCCTTCAAGACACACGTCGATGTACTTTTTTGGCTTCTATGCTATTTAAAAAGAAGGGAATGCTCATTTCCCTGATTTTGCAAAAGAAAATCCGTTTAGCGGACTACAGGATGCACTCGCATAGGCACCTTCTACGGGACTAAGCGAGGACCACCGACATAGGGTCTCCTCTTAGTCTGGTAGGGTATAGATCAGGGGTAGCGAACCCATGGCAACGCGACACACTATTTTGGGCACGCCACCGATCCAAACGGTTTGCATTTTAATTTTCAAAAATCTGGAGTGACTCCACTCGATTTTCCGAACACTTACGATGAAGATCATGACCCAGCATTTCAATCAATTTGAATCGACAAATCATTCAAACATATATACCCAATGGAAGTTCCATCGAATGCGCCGTTTAAACGGTTGCGCACTTTCAAGAATGTCTCCCCATTGGCCATCCTGTAAAAGAAATCTGGGTCGTAGCCCTGTACTAAGTCCTTTACACATCCAAATGAATACCGGTCTTAGGATGGTGGTTTATAACATGTATACGCAATTTCAACTCAATCGAATGTATCGTTTAAACGCTAGCGCACTTTCGAGAATGTCCCCCCCATAGGCCATCCTGTAGAAATCTTGGTCGTAACCCTGTAAGAAAACTGTCCTATACACACCCAAATCAATACCGGTCTTGCGACAGTGGTTTATAACCTATATATCCAATTGGAGCTCCATCGGATGTACCGTTTAGGAGCTATCATGTTCATTCACATACACACATCTCGTAAAAATAGCCTCAATGAATTCAGAAGACCTCAAAACGTGTCCATACATCAAAATCTCGAAGTCGAATTTTTTCATGATGACAATACTTTCCTTACATAGTACATGTTCGGAAAGTAATAACGAAGTTCGCTATGAAGTATAACGGCTGAACGGGAGTGAACCTGCAATACGGAATGATCCCGGCTGGCAGAAAGTCGCAAGCCAGCACTGTATTCATGCTGCGTTTTCGTGATACGGTCAAGAGTGCGCTGTTGAAATCTTCAGCAATGAATAATGAAAGGTTAAATTAAACAAGTAATATATATAAAAAAATAAGTCTATTCCTACTTAGGTCAACAAAGAAATGTTTTATTTTAGTTCCTTTTTATTAAATGGAATGAATAACATTGAATGAATGAATGAACATTTGAAAGAACTATTTGAATTGGAGTGGATAAATAAAAGGTACTTTATGAACGACTGAAAATTGGAATAAGATATATAAATATATACAGGGAAAGTGTGAACTAATTGCAGGAATTGGGGAGGGGAGAGATGCACAGTTAGATGTTACAATAGTTCTTAATACAATAAATTAGTTGTAGATTCCAATATTATTTGCACTTTCTGCAAAGGTCCATTTGTTTATTGTCCATTCAACAAAGATTTATTCTAAATTTGCCTTCAATCGTGGTCGCTCTGGCTACGCCCATGTAAATGCATATTTTTTTTTCTTTCAAAATGTAAGTAAACACAGGGTAGCTTCATCTGCATTGGCTGCATTTATTATCCAATCATTCAAATGAACGATATCACATTTATGTTAAGGAACCGTTCTTTTTATTGTCAAGTTGTGTATTGTTTTGTTTTTGTCTATTGTCAAGTGAACAGTCATTCTAAATCTGCCTTAATGTGTGGTCTAAAGTAACGCCTGGGCTACGCCCATGTCAAGGCAGTTATTCAAAATGAGAGAAAAGATACGATAGCAACATGCGTATTTATTATCCAGTCATTCGAATGAATGAATAACTTCAGTTGACAGTCAATTAAAAAGCTTATCTAACTCAATTTCTAGAGAACATCCATTAGGCTTGGGCTGAAAGCAAACATTCCAATGTCCTGATCCAAGAGCCATCTTCGTAAGAACAATGGGCGTCACCTGACGTTCCTTTCCATTAAAGTACTACCACTTTTCCGCCAACTACGGGCTCCTACACCGTTTTGCCTATCTCTGCAAAATGTCAGATAGATGGGTGGAACAACGTAGAGCAGCTGGCCTGATAATCGTAAAAAGTTTTGTTTCGGATTGGAACCATCCGGAGATGTTTTTATTCCTATGCTCATTAAAAATTTCCTTGAAGAGCAAAAAGAACTGTCTAGAATTCTTATTCACAATGACTTTTGCAAAAGTGAATGGGTTCATTTGAAAGGAAACACACCGTTCTACGAAGTTGAGCGGACATTTCGGCTGAACGGACGCCCCTTGTGACGCTTGGGTGACGTCCATCGTGAAAAACGTGTTAACAGTGCTCAGTTCTTTTCAAAATGAACAATAAACATAGGGTACCCACATCAGTATTTATTATAGTGTCATTGAATATAATTCATACTTTTTTGGTGTCCTTTTAATCCATCAGTAGATCTAAGATTTTAATTTTTGTGAACTCAGTGTTGAAAAGAATGCTAAAAATCTTTTCTCATTCCATAAAAAAACCTAATGTGCTATTTTTATGCGTTTCTGTAAGTAAACTATCTTCTACGCTTTACTGAACGTTTCTTCCAAAAGCGAAGCACTGATAAAGAAAAATGAAGAGTTAACGAAATAGTTTAAAAAACAAGGAAAATATTGACTTTGCTTCCTTTATTTTAATTTGCAAGAACAAAGAGCCAAGATTGGTTCTGTCCATATCTCTTCCCTCCCTTAAATTTTTTCCGCGCTGGAATTCGTCTTACTCAATTAAGAAAGTGAAAAAACTTTTTTAATGACACATAAGTTGCTGTTTTCATCATCAAAATATGTCTGCAAAAATGTACGAGCTGATGAAGAGGCAACAAAAGATGTAAAGATATTTATATATACATTTTTTTTTTCATCCTGAAAGTATTAGTATTTTAAAAGAAAAACAAGAAATCTAAAACGTGTTAAACCTATCGATTATGAGACGCTTGCTCTTTTTGCATTTGCCCATGCGTACTCAAATCTCCCATTAGGGTAACAGATAACCAGATAGTATTTTTAATGCTTAGGCTAAAAGAACCGTTGAAATAAAGGCTATTGTAATAAGAACATTCACAGAATCTGGGGATCTGTGATGTGGATTCGCCTATGATGTAGATTAAAAACATCTCGGATGTAGATTCTGTGATGTAGATTCAATAATTATTGTCTTTTTTTTCAGTTTCTTAAATTTAATCTGATTAAAATCAAGCATTTTAACTTTTATTGTGTTCTCATTTTTCTTTACGACAGCTTTACAAATGTGTATTTCTCTTTTTTCGTCTTGCTATAGGTTTTGTTTCGTATTTATTTCAGACTGGCTGGCACCTCACGAGCTACAAATAAATTTTCTTATACGTCAATTTGCACCCTGTAACCGAATTCTCATCCAACACAGTTGACTTTTATTTTGGCCTATTTTATTGTGATGTTACGCACCGTGTTTCAAAATTATCCAACAGCTGCTTCATTTCCTGAATTTCACGCGTGTAAATTTATTGCAACTCTGGAAGTGGCTTTGGATTTCGTTGTTAAGTGCATGTTCCCTCCAATGTCTCCAATTCATTTACCAAGAAACTATAAAGGTATAGTCAAAATATGCCTGACGAAGCTTCTAAAATAGTGCTAGTAGGCGATTTTAATGTAGATCTCAATTGCAAACATGTGTTTTATGGAACAAGAAAGACAAATGCGGCACACTCGTGGATTAGGATGCCCATTCCAAACAGTATTTAAAATGGTGAATGTAGCTGGAATAGGCTTGGCGAAGATTGTCAAACAGTTTTGTTAGGCGATTTTATGATAGATTTCGATTCTAAAGATGTGTGCTTTAAGGAACAAGGAAGAAAAATGGGGTACACTCCTGAATAATGATACACTTTCCAACTGAATGGAATAAGGAAAGAAAATAGAGAAGACGCATGGATTAGGATTCGCTTTTAATATATAGCCCTTTAGTGTAGATTTCAAATCTGAAAGTACATCCGATTTTCTCATTTACTTTTTTTTCTGCGGACGTTGTGGGTGCCTCCACCACGGACTTTAATGAATCCATAATGAAGAAAAGGTTAACGTGGGGCACACATAAAAACTAAACATATTTTCACTTCATTTTCAAGCAATCTCTTATAGTTCCCACTACCTTTTTCATTTATATCTAAAATGTTCAAAAGATATTTTAATCCATTTATTTAAAATATTTAAATAAATATATATTTTAATCAAATATTTTAATCCCGGGTCCAATATTTTAACCATGACAATTTTTACGACTCAATCATTGTGGAATAGTTCCTTAACGGAATGGCTTAATCTCTCTTAACGGTTTAACTGCATCTCCCATGACATGTTTAAACCAACCCTCAATGGAAATAAAACCCGCCATTGTCTCACGCACAAAAGATTGAAGACTGCGTCCTCTTTCTATTGTGTATGAAAGGATCTCGTTCATTTCTATAGTTTGTGAGGAAATATTGACCCAATCAGTTAACTAGATGTTTAGTATTTTCTTTGTACACATTTTACTTTTATAGTTAAGGAATTATACTGTTTTCTTTAACTATAATAGTACACTGAGAAAACATTTTTAATGGATTCAACAGCGTTTTATTTTAGTTGGCTTTGTTTTAAAGAATAGATATTTTTGTCGCGTCCACAAAGTTTTCGTTAGTTCAAAGAGATGTTTTATTCATTTAACAAACATTTTATGAGGACCAACAAAATTATTCGGTTGAAGTAGCGACAACCCAATGATCGTTGAATCCACAAAGTTTTGTTCCTTTCAACAAAACATTATTTTCCGTGTAAACACGTACGTTTATGACGTGGGTTCGCTTGTCAGTAAGTCCGTGCTCTCACTACCGTCATTATGCAGAAATGCCTGCGAAATGGATGTATGTTACTTTCAAAGTACACTGTAAAAAATATCCGCGAACATTCCTTGGAAGTAATGGGCAGCCGAGGTGACCTAGAATTTCAAGGAAATAATGGCAGGGACCATAATATTATAATGCAATACCAGGAGATTATTGAACAGTTTCTCTCGCATGTATTGTTCAGCATGAATTGTTCGGTAGAGTTTCTGGTAATTTCATGTAAGGTTCCTTGAAATGGTAAGGCATTTCAGCTGTTCATTTTCCCCCAAGTATTTTTTTTTATAATGTACTGTACCATGCACATTATCAGAACTAGTGTTTTCAGCCTTTATAGTTGTTCTACAGGAGCACTCAAAAAGTTCCATTACATGAAGGGGACGGTTGAGAGATATCCATCCACTATAAACACGATACAACAAACACTCAGACGTTCACAATAGCTTACTGTTCATTCAGAGGATAGAAACACCCGTTATAGTTCTTTTGCAGAGTCTCACTAAGTTACATTCATAGCGATATAGAGCTTTTAAGATGTTATTCTCAAAATCTCGACACATCGGACGACTCAGCAACAGAAAATTGGGCGCAAAAAAAGGGCTTGTGTTGGAAAGTGTTTCATAATCGATGCGTTTGGAATGATAAATTTTTCTTTTTTTATTATTACTTACTATTATTATTTTTTTTAATCTGATAACTTGGTAACTGCATATGTTTAATGATCGCTTCCTTGGTTAAAGTAGAAATCAACCCGAGAAAGACAACCTCGGCACACTTATGGATTAGGATGCATATACCAAATAGTATTTAAGACGGTGAGGTACACTTGGAATATACTTGGCGGAAATTGTAAAATAGTTTCAGCTGGCAATTTTAAGGTAGATTTCAGTTCCAAATATGTGTGTTTTATGGAACAAGGGAGAAAAATACGGCACATTCATGAATACTAGAATACTAACACTAATGAATACTACACTCATGAATACTAACACTCATGATACACTTTCCAACTTAATGAAATAAAGGAAGAAAATAGGGAAGATGCATGGATTATGATACGATTTTAATATAGAGCACTTTAGTGCGTATTTAACATGCGAAAGTGTTACAGATTTTCTTTAAAAAATATATAACCATCAGTAAATCAATATCGCATCACCGTTAAAATCTTTTTATCTATGTACCCAAACACTTTCCTCGGTAAAAGAGAAAATCTAAACACGCAACCATTATGGGAATCTTTTGCGAATTAAAAACAATTTCTCGGTTTGTAAATTAGCAATCTAATTATCAAACTCCTTTCACCCAAGACCACCCACTTAATAGGATTTTAATGAACAAGGGCTCCGAGAACGCTTTCAAGTACTCCGCGAGTCTTTTTTGACGAAAAGTATTTGTTTCAAAAATCTGTGCTGGCGCGAATGGGGGAAGTTCTACAAAATATGAGTAAAAAGTTCTTTAAATCTCTCCTTATGAGTTAGCCCGATTCACTTTTCTGAGTACTATTTCATCTTCGGAAACGAACTTTACCCTGCTTCTCAAATAGCGAGATTTCATTTTTATAAAACACTGATTTCGAATGTAGGAATTATTCGGTTTTAATTTATACAGTAGATTTTTCAAGATATCGTAGAACAGAGCAAGCAGCTGGCATTGATGTAGGCAACTATTCTAATAAAGGCGTCTCCGAATGGATTGGCCAAACTTTAAGGATAGATAAACTATATCTATGTAAATAAAGCAATGTTTAAACTGTCCGTTAGTCCGTTAGTCTGTCTGTGCCTCGCGTAGCTCGCAGACAGGTGATCGTAGACCTACCCAATTTTGTACGGAAATTCTCCAGGACGGGTCCCGACACACCTCGAAGCGATTATTTCGAAATTCGAATTAGTTTAGGAGATATTGCTAAAAAACCCCGTCAAAAACACCCATTTTTGCTTTCCGCAATACTGCAATTGTAACCCCTGCAGTGAAAAAGTGAGAAATAAGCATCGAGGTTGCCATGTTTGGCAAATTTATTAAATGATTTAGACTCTTGAATTAAAAATTCAATGAAAAAAATAATAAAAAAACGATGAAAAAATATAAAAAGGTCGAACCTTTTCCTTTGTTAATCTGACGCCATATCACCATTGCAGCTGTAGTTGGAACATGTTGCTTCGTTTGGAGGACCCGCTTACAAAGCCTCGTTAAGTGAAGTTCGCAACACAATGTGGGGGATGCCCTCCGTGGGCGTCTTTCAGAAGGTTCTAACCCGCATTGACTGTCGGTATTGGATGTTCATCCTACAGCTAAGTCAGTCAACGATACGAAGAGAGGATGCAAGATTTGCGTGTCTGTTTGTGAGAGTTCATCGAGGTATAGGGCTGATATGGGTTTGGTCTCTGTTGTTCCTTGCATACGCAAGTGCATTATTTATTCCAAAAACAGCCACTAACGATTACATTATAAAATGAACAGAAGTACAATTGCAAGAGAAGAAGAAAAGTGAAAAACAATGGCATAACGGGATTCGAACCTGATATTTCACCGCTCGCAGGCTTGCATGGCAGCAAAAGTTGCGCAAATCATCGCAGCCAGAAGATTCCCAGAGGGTGTAAGATGTCATTGGTCGCCGTTGTCAAAAATCGGGTGCATTCGTAAACGACAAACCCGTTGCACGAGTTTTCTTAAGAAAACTGGATTGCGTGTGTTTAGTGCTATCAGTTTCCTTTGCCTTTACGAAGAACTTCAGTTTATTGAGTTTCGTCGCCTAGGAGACGAGTTTGTTGTCATTTCACGATTGTTGTTGTTTTTGCTGAGATTTTTTAATACCTACTCAATTTAAAATCAACAGGATTTTTAAAAGAAAGAGTGGTCATCATTGAAGTGCACGGATCAAAATTTAGAAATTTCAACTTGCATTTTTTCAAAAGTGTTTAGCAAGACAACTTCAAATTTCGCTCACAACGGTTTAAATAAACATCTATCTCAATACTAAAAATATGCATTTTGAATGGACTAAAATGAAAAATACAAGAAAATGATGACCTTTCCAAAATTTTGTATCCTTCGTTGCAGTTTCTAGCAGCTTCTGCAAACGAAAAATACTTCTCATTAGCAACATACCATGCAACATAAATTTTTTCCGTAAACTTACAATTTTTCATAACTTGAAAGAGAAACCGTGGGCTTGCCCCCTTTTTCGTTTTCCCTCCCAGTTTTTTACTTGAGTTTTTTTTTTTTTTTTGAAAACTTTAAACCTGCAACCAGTTTATTTTTTTTTTTTTTTTTTTTTTTTTTGTTTTTTTGTAATTTTTTGAAACGCCCTCCTAGTTTTTTTATTTTTATAAACCTGGAAATGCACCAGTTTTCCTTTTTACGATACGTCCCTTTTAGAGGAAAAAAACCGTTTGCTCCCAAGTTGGCAATACTCCCCGTTTTGGGGGGCGGTTTTTTACGAAATGCCGGGCGGCACATGTCCCCCTAAGGCGTAACATTCCCCCGGTGGGTTTTCGAATCCCGCCTCTTGGGGTCCCCTGGCTTTGTTTTTTTTGTGTGTCTTTCGTCTATCTGGAAATTAATTCGCACATTCTTCCTTCCTTCAACAAACAACAACGGAGGAGGGGAAAGGAAAAAGAAAGAGGAGATGGTTCGTCAATATTCGGACGAGCACAAACAGCCAGGGAGCAGAGCGGGATTCGAACCCACGAACGTACGCTTAGACAGTGGCCGCATTCGTAAACGCCAAACGAGTTGCACTGGAGCAACGAGTTTCCATCTAAGGTGTTCGTAAAGGAAACTGGGTGCATTCAGTTTATAAACTAGAGCGTTCGTATACAAAACTGGGTGCAGTTAGTTTCAAACTCAGTAAACTGAGAACGAAGCAGGTTCATCCAGTTATGCAATGGTAGTTACGAAAACTATGTTGCATGGTATGTTGCTATGAGAAGTATTTTTCGTTTGCAGAAGCTGCTAGAAACTGCAACGAAGATACAAAATTTTTGAAAGGTCATCATTTTCTTGTATTTTTCATTTTAGTCCATTCAAAATGCATATTTTTAGTATTGAGATAGATGTTTATTTAAACCGTTATGAGCGAAATTTGAAGTTGTCTTGCTAAACACTTTTGAAAAAATGCAAGTTGAAATTTCTAAATTTTGATCCGTGCACTTCAATGATGACCACTCTTTCTTTTAAAAATCCTGTTGATTTTAAATTGAGTAGGTATTAAAAAATCTCAGCAAAAACAGCAACAATCGTGAAATGACAACAAACTCGTCTCCTAGGCGACGAAACTCAATAAACTGAAGTTGTTCGTAAAGGCAAAGGAAACTGATAGCACTAAACACACGCAATCCAGTTTTCTTAAGAAAACTCGTGCAACGGGTTTGTCGTTTACGAATGCACCCGATTTTTGACAACGGCGACAAATGACATCTTACACCCTCTGGGAATCTTCTGGCTGCGATGATTTGCGCAACTTTTGCTGCCATGCAAGCCTGCGAGCGGTGAAATATCAGGTTCGAATCCCGTTATGCCATTGTTTTTCACTTTTCTTCTTCTCTTGCAATTGTACTTCTGTTCATTTTATAATGTAATCGTTAGTGGCTGTCTTTGGAATAAATAATGCACTTGTGTATGCAAGGAACAACAGAGACCAAACCCATATCAGCCCTATACCTCGATGAACTCTCACAAACAGACACGCAAATCTTGCATCCTCTCTTCGTATCGTTGACGGACTTAGCTGTAGGATGAACATCCAATACCGACAGTCAATGCGGGTTAGAACCTTCTGAAAGACGCCCACGGAGGGCATCCCCCACATTGTGTTGCGAACTTCACTTAACGAGGCTTTGTAAGCGGGTCCTCCAAACGAAGCAACATGTTCCAACTACAGCTGCAATGGTGATATGGCGTCAGATTAACAAAGGAAAAGGTTCGACCTTTTTATATTTTTTCATCGTTTTTTTTATTATTTTTTTCATTGAATTTTTAATTCAAGAGTCTAAATCATTTAATAAATTTGCCAAACATGGCAACCTCGATGCTTATTTCTCACTTTTTCACTGCAGGGGTTACAATTGCAGTATTGCGGAAAGCAAAAATGGGTGTTTTTGACGGGGTTTTTTATCAATATCTCCTAAACTAATTCGAATTTCGAAATAATCGCTTCGAGGTGTGTCGGGACCCGTCCTGGAGAATTTCCGTACAAAATTTGGTAGGTCTACGATCACCTGTCTGCGAGCTACGCGAGGCACAGACAGACTAACGGACTAACGGACAGTTTAAACATTGCTTTATTTACATAGATATAGTTTATCTATCCTTAAAGTTTGGCCAATCCATTCGGAGACGCCTTTATTAGAATAGTTGCCTACATCAATGCCAGCAGCTTGCTCTGTTCTACGATATCTTGAAAAATCTACTGTATAAATTAAAACCGAATAATTCCTACATTCGAAATCAGTATTTTATAAAAATGAAATCTCGCTATTTGAGAAGCAGGGTAAAGTTTGTTTCCGAAGATGAAAAAGTACTCAGAAAAGTGAATCGGGCTAACTCATAAGGAGAGATTTAAAGAACTTTTTACTCATTTTTTGTAGAACTTCCCCCATTCGCGCCAGCACAGATTTTTGAAACCAACACTTTTCGTCAAAAAAGACTCACGGAGTACTTGAAAGCGTTCTCTGAGCCCTTGTTCATTAAAATCCTATTAAGTGGGTGGTCTTGGGTGAAAGGAGTTTGATAATTAGATTGCTAATTTACCAACCGAGAAATTGTTTTTAATTCGCAAAAGATTCCCATAATGGTTGCATGTTTAGATTTTCTCTTTTACCGAGGAAAGTGTTTGGGTACATAGATGAAAAGATTTTAACGGTGATGCGATATTGATTGACTGATGGTTATATATTTTTTAAAGAAAATCTGTAACACTTTCGCATGTTAAATACGCACTAAAGTGCTCTATATTAAAATCATATCATAATGTATGTGTCTTCCCTATTTTCTTCCTTTATTTCATTCAGTTGGAAAGTGTATCATGAGTGTTAGTATTCATGAGTGTAGTATTCATTAGTGTTAGTATTCAAGTGTAGTATTCATGAATGTGCCGTATTTTTCTCCCTTGTTCCATAAAACACACATATTTGGAACTGAAATCTACCTTAAAATTGCCAGCTGAAACTATTTTACAATTTCCGCCAAGTATATTCCAAGTGTACCTCACCGTCTTAAATACTATTTGGTATATGCATCCTAATCCATAAGTGTGCCGAGGTTGTCTTTCTCGGGTTGATTTCTACTTTAACCAAGGAAGCGATCATTAAACATATGCAGTTACCAAGTTATCAGATTAAAAAAAATAATAATAGTAAGTAATAATAAAAAAAGAAAAATTTATCATTCCAAACGCATCGATTATGAAACACTTTCCAACACAAGCCCTTTTTTTGCGCCCAATTTTCTGTTGCTGAGTCGTCCGATGTGTCGAGATTTTGAGAATAACATCTTAAAAGCTGTATATCGCTATGAATGTAACTTAGTGAGACTCTGTAAAAGAACTATAACGGGTGTTTCTATCCTCTCAATGAAGAGTAAGCTATTGTGAACGTCTGAGTGTTTGTTGTATCGTGTTTATAGTGGATGGATATCTCTCAACCGTCCCCTTCATGTAATGGAACTTTTTGAGTGCTCCTGTAGAACAACTATAAACGCTGAAAACACTAGTTCTGATAATGTGCACGGTACAGTACATTGTAAAAAAAATCCTTGGGGGGAAATGAACAGCTGAAATGCCTTACCATTCCAAGGAACCTTACATGAAATTACCAGA
Source organism: Cheiracanthium punctorium (assembly GCA_038373885.1). NCBI lineage: Eukaryota > Metazoa > Arthropoda > Arachnida > Araneae > Cheiracanthiidae > Cheiracanthium > Cheiracanthium punctorium. The sequence goes on along the minus strand of JAWZYV010017443.1, from coordinate 22,149 downwards.
AACTCTACCGAACAATTCATGCTGAACAATACATGCGAGTGGAACTGTTCAATAATCTCCTGGTATTGCATTATAATATTATGGTCCCTGCCATTATTTCCTTGAAATTCTAGGGCACCTCGGCTGCCCATTACTTCCAAGGAATGTTCGCGGATATTTTTTACAGTGTACTTTGAAAGTAACATACATCCATTTCGCAGGCATTTCTGCATAATGACGGTAGTGAGAGCACGGACTTACTGACAAGCGAACCGACATCATAAACGTACGTGTTTACACGGAAAATAATGTTTTGTTGAAAGGAACAAAACTTTGTGGATTCAACGATCATTGGGTTGTCGCTACTTCAACCGAATAATTTTGTTGGTCCTCATAAAATGTTTGTTAAATGAATAAAACATCTCTTTGAACTAACGAAAACTTTGTGGATGCGACAAAAATATCTATTCTTTGAAACAAAGCCAACTAAAATAAAACGCTGTAGAATCCATTAAAAATGTTTTCTCAGTGTACTATTATAGTTAAAGAAAAAAGTATAATTCCTTAACTATAAAAGTAAAATGTGTACGAAGAAAATACTAAACATCTAGTTAACGGATTGGGTCAATATTTCCTCACAAACTATAGAAATGAACGAGATCATTTCACGCACAATAGAAAGAGGACGCAGTCTTCAATCTTTTGTGCGTGAGACAATGGCGGGTTTTATTTCCATTGAGGGTTGGTTTAAACATGTCATGGGAGATGCAGTTAAACCGTTAAGAGAGATTAAGCCATTCCGTTAAGGAACTATTCCACAATGGTTGAGTCGTAAAAATTGTCTGGGTTAAAATATTGGACCCAGGATTAAAATATTTAATTAAAATATTTATTTATTTAAATATTTTAAATAAATGGATTAAAATATCTTTTGAACATTTTAGATATAAATGAAAAAGGTAGTGGGAACTATAAGAGCTTGCTTGAAAATGAAGTGAAAATATGTTTAGTTTTTATGTGTGCCCCACGGTCACCTTTTCTTCATTATGGATTCATTAAAGTCCGTTGTGGAGGCACCCACAACGTCCGCAGAAAAAAAAAGTAAATGAGAAAATCGGATGTACTTTCAGATTTTAAATATACACTAAAGGGCTATATATTAAAAGCGAATCCTAATCCATGCGTCTTCTCTATTTTCTTTCCTTATTCCATTCAGTTGGAGAGTGTATCATTATTCAGGAGTGTACCCCATTTTTCTTCCTTGTTCCTTAAAGCACACATCTTTAGAATCGAAATCTATCTTAAAATCGCCTAACAAAACTCTTTGACAATCTTCGCCAAGCCTATTCCAGCTACATTCACCATTTTAAATACTGTTTGGAATGGGCATCCTAATCCACGAGTGTGCCGCATTTGTCTTTCTTGTTCCATAAAACACATGTTTGCAATTGAGATCTATATTAAAATCGCCTACTAGCACTATTTTAGAATCTTCGTCAGGCATATTTTGACTATACCTTACTAGTTTCTTGGTAAATGAATTGGAGACATTGGAGGGAACATGCACTTAACAACGAAATCCAAAGCCACTTCCAGAGTTGCAATAAATTTACACGCGTGAAATTGAGGAAATGAAGCAGCTGTTGGATAATTTTGAAACACGGTGCGTAACATCACAATAAACTATGCCAAAATAAAAGTCAACTGTGTTGGATGAGAATTCGGTTACAGGTTGCAAATTGACGTATAAGAAAATTTATTTTTAGTTCGTGAGGTGCCAGCCAGTCTGAAATAAATACGAAAATAAACCTATAGCAAGAGGAAAAAAGCGAAATACACATTTGGAAAGCTGTCGTAAGGGAAAAGTGAGAACACAATTAAAGTTAAAATGCTTGATTTTAATCAGATTCAATTTAAGAAACTGAAAAAAAGACAATAATTATTGAATCTACATCACAGAATCTACATCGAGATGTTTTAATCTACATCATAGGCGAATCCACATCACGATCCCAGATTCTGTGAATGTTCTAATAACAATAGCCTTTATTTCAATGGTTCTTTTAGCCAAAGCATTAAAAATACTAGCTAGTTATGTATTACTCTAATGGCAGACTTGAGCACGCATGCGCAAATGCAAAATGCGGAAGCGTCTTATAATCGATGCGTTTAACACATTTTTACCTTTCTTGTTTTTCTTTTAAAAGACTAATACTTCCACGAAGAAAAAAGAATATGTATATATAAATTTCTTTACATTTTTTGTTGTCTCTTCATCAGCTCGTGCATTGTTGTAGAAATATTTTGAACATAAAAACAGCAACTTATATGTCATTAAAAAAGCTTTTTCACTTTCCTAATTGAGTAAGACGAATTTCAGCGCGGAAATAATTTAAGGGAGGGAAGAGATATGGACAGAGAGAATTTTGGCTCTTTGTTCTTGCGAATTAAAAAAAAATGAAGCAAAGTCAATATTTTCCTTGTTTTTTAACTATTTCGTTAACTCTTCATTTTGTATCAGTGCTTTGCTTTCGAAGAAACGTTCAGTAAAGCTCGAATATAGTTTACTTACAGAAACGCATAAAAATAGCACATTAGGTTTTTTTATGGAATGAGAAAAGATTTTTAGCATTCTTTTCAACACTGAGTTCACAAAAATTAAAATCTTAGATCTACTGATGGATTAAAAGGACACCAAAAAAGTATGAATTATATTCAATGACACTATAATAAATACTGATGTGGGTACCCTATGTTTATTGTTCATTTTGAAAAGAACTGAGCACTGTTAACACGTTTTTCACGATGGACGTCACCCAAGCGTCACAAGGGGCGTCCGTTCAGCCGAAATGTCCGCTCAACTTCGTAGAACGGTGTGTTTCCTTTCAAATGAACCCATTCACTTTTGCAAAAGTCATTGTGAATAAGAATTCTAGACAGTTCTTTTTGCTCTTCAAGGAAATTTTTAATGAGCATAGGAATAAAAACATCTCCGGATGGTTCCAATCCGAAACAAAACTTTTTACGATTATCAGGCCAGCTGCTCTACGTTGTTCCACCCATCTATCTGACATTTTGCAGAGATAGGCAAAACGGTGTAGGAGCCCGTAGTTGGCGGAAAAGTGGTAGTACTTTAATGGAAAGGAACGTCAGGTGACGCCCATTGTTCTTACGAAGATGGCTCTTGGATCAGGACATTGGAATGTTTGCTTTCAGCCCAAGCCTAATGGATGTTCTCTAGAAATTGAGTTAGATAAGCTTTTTAATTGACTGTCAACTGAAGTTATTCATTCATTCGAATGACTGGATAATAAATACGCATGTTGCTATCGTATCTTTTCTCTCATTTTGAATAACTGCCTTGACATGGGCGTAGCCCAGGCGTTACTTTAGACCACACATTAAGGCAGATTTAGAATGACTGTTCACTTGACAATAGACAAAAACAAAACAATACACAACTTGACAATAAAAAGAACGGTTCCTTAACATAAATGTGATATCGTTCATTTGAATGATTGGATAATAAATGCAGCCAATGCAGATGAAGCTACCCTGTGTTTACTTACATTTTGAAAGAAAAAAAAATATGCATTTACATGGGCGTAGCCAGAGCGACCACGATTGAAGGCAAATTTAGAATAAATCTTTGTTGAATGGACAATAAACAAATGGACCTTTGCAGAAAGTGCAAATAATATTGGAATCTACAACTAATTTATTGTATTAAGAACTATTGTAACATCTAACTGTGCATCTCTCCCCTCCCCAATTCCTGCAATTAGTTCACACTTTCCCTGTATATATTTATATATCTTATTCCAATTTTCAGTCGTTCATAAAGTACCTTTTATTTATCCACTCCAATTCAAATAGTTCTTTCAAATGTTCATTCATTCATTCAATGTTATTCATTCCATTTAATAAAAAGGAACTAAAATAAAACATTTCTTTGTTGACCTAAGTAGGAATAGACTTATTTTTTTATATATATTACTTGTTTAATTTAACCTTTCATTATTCATTGCTGAAGATTTCAACAGCGCACTCTTGACCGTATCACGAAAACGCAGCATGAATACAGTGCTGGCTTGCGACTTTCTGCCAGCCGGGATCATTCCGTATTGCAGGTTCACTCCCGTTCAGCCGTTATACTTCATAGCGAACTTCGTTATTACTTTCCGAACATGTACTATGTAAGGAAAGTATTGTCATCCTGAACAAATTCGACTTCGAGATTTTGATGTATGGACACGTTTTGAGGCCTTCTGAATGCATGGATGCTATTTTTACGGTGTGTGTGTATGTGTCTTTGTGAGTAAACACGCTAGCTCCTAAACGAGGCATTCGATGGAGCTCCAATTGGATATATAGATTATAAACCACCGTCGCAAGACCGGTATTGATTTGGGTTTGTATAGGACTTATAGTTTTCTTACACGGTTACGACCAAGATTTCTACATGATGGCCTATGGGGGGGGAAATTCTCGAATGTGCGCTAGCGTTTAAACGATACATTCGATTGGGTTGAAATTGCGTATACATGTTATAAACCACCACCATAAGACCGGTCTTGATTTGGATGTGTAGAGGACTTAGTACAGGGCTACGACCCAGATTTCTTTTACAGGATGGCCAATGGGGAGACATTCTTGAAAGTGCGCAACCGTTTAAACGGCGCATTCGATGGAACTTCCATTGGGTATATATGTTTGAATGATTCGTCGATTCAAATTGATTGAAATGCTGGGTCATGATCTTAATCGTAAGTGTTCGGAAAATCGAGTGGAGTCACTCCAGATTTTTGAAAATTAAAATGCAAACCGTTTGGATCGGTGGCGTGCCCAAAATAGTGTGTCGCGTTGCCATGGGTTCGCTACCCCTGATCTATACCCTACCAGACTAAGAGGAGACCCTATGTCGGTGGTCCTCGCTTAGTCCCGTAGAAGGTGCCTATGCGAGTGCATCCTGTAGTCCGCTAAACGGATTTTCTTTTGCAAAATCAGGGAAATGAGCATTCCCTTCTTTTTAAATAGCATAGAAGCCAAAAAAGTACATCGACGTGTGTCTTGAAGGGAAGTTTACCTCTACGAAATTCCTACAAAAGGATTCTGGTGAACTTCGAAATCTGTTGCATCTATTATTTAGAGGAAGGAGGATGGAAGAGGTCATGCCGTTATGTTTCGTTTTTCTGTGCAAAAACGACTTCAGCTCATCCTACGAAATAAGGCATGGCTGTGAATTTCATAACATACGTGCTCCATTGGACAGCCTTTTCCAAAATTCGAAATCTGCGGGGAAGGGCAAAAGGGATCGTTCCCCCAAAGAAAGATTCATGTTCAGAACAGAAATACCTTCCTTTCGATTTGAGTTTGGATGTTTTGCAAAATGGCTATTTTAAAGCCGTTTTTATGCGTTTCTCTAGCCCCCCAAAATCTAAAGAATTAAAAGTAAACCTATTTTCACACATGAACGGTGTACTGAAAAAAAATCATGTCAATAGAGTACTTCAATACAAAGTAATTGTCCAAAACGTTAAAAATTAGAGAAAGGGCCTTTACAAGTTCTACTGTGCACTGAAAAAAAACGGTACACCTAAAGTTAGGTAACTTTTGAGAAATTCTTAACCATTCTTAAAAATCGAAAATTTTGCAGAACGTATCACGCTTCGAAGCATTTGGACTTCCAATTCTATTGGTAAGAATTTTTAGGGGCAGTTTCATAAAAGAAAACTTATTACACTGTTTCATGTCGGTTCTCTTTTATACAGCAGTGGATTCATGGGATCGTGAGTGACCGCCCTCCTTTGACATAAATTTTGTGGAAATTTCTGATCCACTGTTGAGCTGCGATCTAAAGAAATTAATTAAAATTTCACGGTAGCGAATGCAGAGGTTGCTGCCCTATATATATTTATATATTTATTTAGTAATGAACTGCTTCAACGTGTCTTTAAACAGGGGCGTGGCCAGGGCGTTCTCTTAAACTAGAATTTCTCGTCCGTCCAGATCCACTCATTGTTGAACTGACCAACAAACAATTAAAATTTTGCAAAATATGCCGTGGATATAAGATTTTGGGTGGGGTTTCAGCATTTCCTCTTTTTGTATGCGTTTTACAATTTTTTTCTTAGCATCGATTTACAGACCAGTGATTATTTTTATCCAGCGGAGGCGTCAACACAGAGGAAGATGGACTTTAAGGAAGTTCTTAGAAAACTGTAGAGTATGCATTTTTTTTAAATTTTAAATGACGCGATCGTAAATACAGATGTTAGTGCCCTGTGTTTATTTTCATTCTGAAAAGGCGTGGATTAACATGATTTTTAATAATGGGAGAAGGGAGGGCGTCACTCGAGGGCACAAGGGAAAGTTGCGAGGGCGTTGCATATAGCCACGAGAGGAGTGGCCAGATCATCACGGTCGACAAGAAGGGGCGTCCCATTGAGACAAAATGCCTGATCAGTTTAGAATAACTGTTGAATTTGAGGTGCACAAATGAACTATTGCCAAAAGCATCTGGAATCAGAATTCTAGATAGTGTTTTCATTCTTTAAAAAAAATTCTATATAATAATAAGATGCTTTGCTTCGAAAAGTAAATACATCACAAAAATATAGGGAAAATACACAAAAATACTGCGTACATTTATTTACATTGATGGGAACACATAGAAGCACAGTATCACATGTTAGTAAGTATATTGCGTATATTAATTCTATGAGTCTTGTTTCAATGGCATCCAATGGAAAGACCAGAAATCCTATGGTATAGACCCCAAAGTAGATCTTTTAACGACTTTTTTATTAACTCCAAATTGAATGTTTCACTGCGCTTACTGTCTGTCAAAATATTGTTTTTATCAGGCTTGTTAGAAGAATTTTGTCGAAAGTACTCTCTTAATAATCAAGAGTGAAAAACCAGTGCTGAGGAGTGATATATCACCCTACCTTCGTGACAAAAATCAGCCAACCTCCATAGAGTGAGAAATCACTATTCTGAAGAGTGACATTTCTGACTCTGGACTAGGAGTGAGAATTCAAAAACCCACTCCGGGAAAGAGTGCCTCACTCTAAGGAAAGGGTGACAGCACGCCATCCCTTAAAGAGTGGAGCGCTCTGATCAAGAGTGAGCTATGACCCTTTTTAAGAGTGACCGCCACTTTTTATAGGGTGAATATTCGAGACCGTATCCAGGGGTCCGGACCCTCCCCCCTCCCAAAAAAATTGATTTTTGTTAATAAAATAATAATAATGACGTCTTTTTGTGAAAAATTCTGCCTTTTCCACGGTTTGGACCCTGCCTGAAATTTTTGTCTGGGTACGGCCCTGGATTTATTCCTTGCATATGCCTTGCTTCTGGCTATCACTATTTTGGGGAAATTAAAATAATTCCTTATATATATATATATATATATGAATGTATCTGGTAACAGCATTGATTATTATTATTTTTTAAATATTTGGCAAACATTAAAAGATATTTTCTATATAGCAGCATTTATCCAATCTTGTGAATTCATTGAAAATAAAATCCAATATTATAAATTTAATATTTTGCCCATTTGAAGTCAAATTTTAATACTATTGAATCTTAAAGTATTTGAAATTTATCAATAATATTGAGTGTATATTAGAAATATTTCCAATATTATTAAGTACTAATTACTTTTAATTATTAAAATTTACATATATGTGAATACTTTGAGAGTAAAGACCACTTCCAGTATTGGTAAAAACTAGAGTGATATATGCTCAAAATGTTATTATTATTTGTAAAATTTTAATTAACATATGAAGTGTGTATTGATATATTAATTATATATTGAGAATATTTCTGAAGCAGTCTCGCTACCAATGAACTTTTAAATATTAACTCAATATTGTGAAAACATTGATATCAAAAACCAATAATATTACAAAGTAGTAAGTGAACACATTGAGAATAAACAGTTTCCAATATTGGTAAATAAAATTCCAATATTGGTAAAAATTAGCATTTAGGTCTGATAAATTCTCAAAATAACATTATACTTTCAGTATGACTATACTAATACCTTTTCCACTGAATTTAACATACAAAAAAATATATTCTTAATATAGGGTTGTATTGGAAATATTTTTGAAGTAGTCCTCAATTGATAAATTTTTTAATGTTAACTCAATATTGTTAAAAAAAAATTGAAAACAAAGATCAACTGTAACTTCGTCAAATGTATCAAATGTAACTTCGTACAAAGTAGCAAAGTTAATATTTGCCTCAGATATATTTAAAATGCATTTATAGTATTTGATATACATTGGAAATATATTCAATATGGATAAGTAATTACTTTAACATAACTTTATACCATTTTTAATTTTTTTGGTTAATATTTACTCAATATTACACTGGGAATAAAGCTAGTATTGGTAAAAAGTAGAAAGCTGATATTTAACCTTTATATTGTAAAAATTATAAAACTTTGCTGCTATTGAATTTAAATTAAATATATTTAAAATGTATCTGCAATATCGAGCGCCTTAAAAATATTCTTCATATCGTACAAGTAAATATTTTTGCCGCCTTTACCTCCCCCCCCCCCCCAAGTTTGTCCATAGGCAATCGTCATAGCTGGATATTGGGTATATCTATTAGAAGTCCAACATAAAATAGATTTCTCTATTAGAAATTTGAGGTGTGATCTCTCTAATGAGTAAATAACATCTATAATATACAGGTATCTGTATATATGTAGCATAGTTATAATAATTAAACTTCCAGAAGATCTTAAAGATCCAGAATATCCCAAAAATGGCTATCTATTTCATATTCAAAATATCCAAAGATCAGAAATTGATACTTATTTCATATCCAGGACTTCTTAGATATCTATTTCTGGGCTATCTTGGATTATTGTCATGTTCAGAATGATCCATAACAGCTGGAAAATAAATTTTACGTAGCTCAATGGTACAAGTAATATCTGACCCCATGCATTTTTAGATTCTTGCTTTCATTCCAGTGAGTGAAATGTGGACTGTTGACACAAAACATACAGTATTTAAAATAACAGCCTATTCTGAAATTAAACAGAATAAGAAGGAGTACAGAGTTTCATTTTAATAATCAGATGATGGCATCACTAAAAGGTACCCCCAAGAGTTCCACATGGTTACTAAAACAAACCTCCATAACCTCTAGATCTATTTAGTTACAGAATTCGTTAACAGTTTATGTTTTGTTTGGTTAGTCAAAACGTAACAGGAATAGAAGTGAAAGTTTCAAAATGCTTGGAGGTGATCTGTATAGCCATTGAGCTATGTAAAATCCATCAGCAGGAGATTTATAAGAATTTTCTTTGTCTGCAGTACTATTACTTCATTTGAGGTAATCTGTGATCAAACAAGAATAGAAATAAGAGTTTCGGACATCCTAATTACTCAACAGTGTGCTGAAATATTTGATATGTTCAATGTTACCTTTTCTCCTGCTGAAATAAAAAATCCCTGAAAGCTTATTTTTTACCTATGGTACATTTCAGAACAACTTTCACTTACAACAGTATTAACAAAACAATAAAAATAGTTCATGATAAGATATTTATATAAAATCAAAAGAATACTAATAATTTTGATTTTTAAATAGGTTTTATTTTAAGCATAATTTATTCAAACTTTCTTTTCAACTTTATTACAATTAACAAGTCTTTTTTTTTAATTTTAAATAAATAAGAAATGAACAGGATTGAATTGTTATCGAAAAGAAATTATTTGAAATTAAATTTCAGTCATTTATACGAACAAATACAAGAATTATGAAACACGAAAATAAGTTAAAAGAGCAATAGCTATCCTTTAATTGAAAACCAAAAAAAAAAAAAAAAAAAATTAAATAAATAAACTAATTGTTGGGTAAATCAAAAATATAAATATATCTGCTGATAACCTCTGTTAATGTACATATCATGTTTGGAAATTTAAGAGAATACCTATTTTTCTATTCTTTCCCCTCCCCCCAGAAAAAGGAATAAAATATTTCTAAAATGGAAACTATTTTATAGTGATTGATTTCTTTTTTTGTGAAAAGGTTAAAGAAATATTTTTGTGCAGCCAATTACAATTAAATATTATAAATCAAAACCAATTATCTTCATAATTCCCCAAAATGCCCATTTTGTTGAATTACACACCAAAACCCCTCTTTTTGTCTTTGTCCAAAAAAACCATTATTTACGGTTTTAGAGGCATGAGCAAAGAATACAGGTTAGAATCCTTAAAAAGTTCACCACCAAGTCAGCCCCCCCAAAAAGACACCCTCTTGTAGGACTTGCATATGCAAGAAATAATTGAAGTTTAGAGCATGAGGGTGAACCATATTAACCTCCATAGAATAATGTCTGGCCGTGTGGGGGGCAGGGTGGTTGATTCAAAAGAAAAAGATTTTTTTTTTTTCACCTCTTTAAAAAACCAAATTCCTCTTCTGAACATAATTTATACATACTTCAAATAAAAGCCATTTCTTTTATTTTTTAATATATTACACATTCATTTCTTTATTTATTTTTAAGTGTGATTTTTATTTCATTCAATTTCACTTTTACAGCAAAATAGCTACATATTACTTAATCTTTTTAAATCTTCAACATTGAAAAAAATAAATTCTTTTAATATAGACTTTATGCAAGAATTAATTTATACTATTGAAAACTAGGATTCTATGAACAATTAAATGAAAAGTAAAGCCAGAAAAACCTCACTTAGTATGTTAGACACAAGTTCTATTAATGCTACGAGGGTCAAAATAAAAAAGACAGAAAAGAAAAAACTGGTTAATTAAAATATATAAGCAAAGTTTTCAGAATAAAAACAATTGAGTAATGGATACTTCCAAGTCCAAGATTAGTTCTTCGCCAGTAGCACATTTTAGTTTTACGATGCGTTATAAAAAAAATTTTAAAAAAATATTTTTAAACTATGTCCAGAACTGCAGGGAAGTAAAAAATAGCTTACGAATTGAAAAAAGTGGAAGATATCTCTTTATTGAGACTATGCAGGTTTGATGAATTATAAAAGCAATGGCAGTGAACACACAACAAATTATTACAAATTTGGTTTAATTGTATTACATTGTTACATTCCCCCTTACATTTATATAAAATTACAATCACTGGATTCAATATGAGTACTTCAATTCGATTTAACATTCAGGGATTCTTTATACAGCATCTGGAAAGAATAAAAATGTTGACCTTCTACAAGTTATTACAGAATTTAAATGTTTTATATTAAATGATGCTGCGTTGCTTTCCTTAATTACAAAAAGGCGTACCCTCCCCCCCCTCCCATAATTTGATTAAGACCTGAAGGTAAGGCACTCAATATCAGAATGAGTTGGTGCATATGTATTATTCTGAGTGCAGAAACTAGTTCTAGGGTTAATACAGTCCTATAATTTTATATAGGGGTTTTAAATTAAAATTGTTGGGGGGGCCGAAGGGCGGGTATGGGTGATGCGGGCTTCTGGGGTTTGAGCATTCGTTTGCATCTGAGGGAGGAGGTCTAGGGATTAGTGGGGTGGTTGGACAACGTATCGTCGATGGTTGAGAGGTTAATGTATAAGTACGGATGATGGTTGGGAGGGGATGGGGGTGGATGTTTTTATGGGCGGGGGGTGGTGGGGATAACGTTATGACGCCAAGTTGGTGTTCGGGAGTGTTGGTTTTATGGCAACGGCTTTCCCGAGTTATTTATGGGGGGTTATTAAGGGTGGAATGGAGGGTTTGTATTGGGGGGTTCACTGAACTTTTGAAGTTAACAGTTTTTTTTTTTGGGGGGTTGTTGTTGTAGGGAGGTGGTAATGGGAGGGATGTGGTTATGTGGGTGAGGAGGGGTTGTTGTTTAGTAGGCGATTGGTTATTGGGTATGCTGGTAGGTTTCAGGCCCTGAGGTAATGAGGGTAGGGGTTGTATAATGGGGGACCGTCGGGGTGGTTTTGGGGTTGGATCTTTATTTGGTGGTTGTTTGGTTGTTTTTGTTTGTGCGGGTTGTTCGGGGTTGAGGAAGGGGTATGGGGGTTTGGGGGGCACTACGGTTCAGTTTTGAATTGGGATTTTTTTTTAGGACACATTTGGTGGTTAGGTTTTAAGTTTGTGTGATTGAGATTATTTTTTTATTTGTGGGGGGAGTTTTTTGTGGGGGGGTAGAGAATTTTTTTTTTTGGGGGTTTTGGTTTTTTTTCGGGTTGTGGTATGGTGTTGTTCCTAGGAGGGGTGGTCGGGCACACGGAGTTTTATGGAGTATGGGTGCAGCAGATGGTGTATATTAATATCTAGCACACAGAACTATACTGAATGATGCAAGTGATAATTACGAGATGCCCACAACATACTTTAATTAAAATACAGCCCGCCCCCACCCCACCCCCCCCCCCCCCCCCCCCCCCCCCCCCACCCCCCCATCTGCCCCCTCCCCCCCTCCCCCCCCCCCCCCCCCCCAGGATTATACTTCTTACAAAATCTACCCCCTCCCCCCCCCCCCTTTATGTATTTTGAGGTCTAAAATCCCCTCTGCGAAATGGTATCACACAAAAAAACCAAGAATAATGGGGACAGATATTGAAAGCGAATAATTCCCATATCAAACAATTTGGAAATAAAAATAATCCCGTGATATCACAGTAACTCCCGCCCCCCCCCCCGTCAGCCCGTCCCTCCCCCCCCCCCCCCCCCCCCCCCAACCCCCCCCCCCCCCCCCCCCAGGATATATATATAACACACACACGTAATAACAAACACTCACGCACCAAACTAATAGTGACAAAATAAATATTTAAACACCCCTCATTACTTACTATGGGGTGAAGTTTAATCTTGCACTAATTCATTACAACAATCTCAATTTAAAAATATGAGAAAATATTCAGGACTTTAAGCTAATTATATTTTAAGGATACATCCAAAAAATTCGAGTATAAATATAAAGTGCATAACCCTTTAGCCAATATTTAAAAACTTTTCATGCATCAGCCACACGAGTAACAATATTCATCAAAATAGACAAACACATTCTTAGGCAAAGATCAGCATCGTATATGTGGGGAAGATAATCAAATTGAAAGAATTAATGTAATAAACGCGAGAGTGTTGAAAATACTTTTCTAATCTCAGTCTGGGTATATAAATTTACAAGGATTTTGCAGTGGCTCACAGGGAGGTGTTAGAGCTACGACGGGAGACATTTGTTCGGCCCAGGGCTACAGGTGATCCAAAAGGGCACCACTTGTCATATATATATACTATTTTCTCTGGGCACAGTATTCGGTTAATACAGGGTAAGTGTTTGATGCATAATTGTGTTCTCCGAGGCACTGAAAATTCTTGCCTAGGCATCCGATCTGAGTACTGATCCGAACCAATTAATAACCTAAGATCTTCTGGAAGTCAGTTTCACAAACTAGAGCTCTAAAGTGATAATTTTTGGAGTAATTATTGCAATATATACTTATGACAGTACATACGTTGCATGTGAACACTGACAGAGGGTTGATTGCACTCCTTTTGTTAATACTGCCAGGCTATTATAAAATCTGATTTTACTAAGGAAGTAAAGGTTTATACATTTACTATTGATTAGTATTTAAAATTAAAAAATAATTATTATCTTCATCTGTTTTTACCACTAATGGTGGTACATGTAAATACTGTGTCAAAACTGGTAGGCTCAACGTTTAAAAAAGTTAAGGAGTTTCAAGGTTTTACTTACAACATATATTTTTAAGAGGTAGTGACGGGTGCAGAGTAAAAAAAAATTTAAATTGAGTGACTAACTAAAGAATTTGATTTTTATACTTTTATTTCATGTTACTTCATAAAATTGTTGCAAATAAGACTTGATTTTTGACAAGTAAAGCAATATATTAGATCCCTTTGGTTGTTCAAATATGCAACTTGACATAAAAAATTCTTAGCCATCATGACAATAGCAGGATTATAAGATAAATTGACAGAACTATAAGCCCTAATAACATAAAATCGAGTAATATACTAAAGAAGTGCCCTGGGTCAAATGCTTTAATAAAGAATACCACATTGAAATTTTTACTGTTACAAATAATATTATTGTTTTCACCATTGAATGTAACTTTACGAAACGTTATACTTTTTTTTCTCCTTTTAAGAACAGCCCTAATAACTTTCTCAATTTTACATGACAATTTATAAAATTTAATACATAGTCACTAACTGCCCCAATAGTAACATCACTTTAGGGAAAAAAAAACTAAAAAAAAAAACATATAAATCAATTTGGAAAATAAGAAAAAAATAAACTAAACAAAAAAGTAAACATCTCAAAAAAAAAAAAAGTTATTGACAATTATGAAATTATGCGATACAAGCTTTGAAAAAATTAGACCGCAGAGATCAAAAGTATGCAGACTTTGAACTAGTAATTAAGAACATTATTAAAGAATAAATAAACAAATAAAACAAAAATATGAATACCACTTATAATGCCAATAGTTTCTTCTCTTTTACAGCATGCCACTAACAAAAATTCAAAGGTTTTCCACAGGACCAGTTCAGAGTACTAGAAAATAAAAAGATAATAAAGTGATAAACAGCCAAAATCAATCGGTTTTTCTTGTAACATATTTTATTCATCACTTGGCTCTGCAAGCTTTAAAGACAGGCTTCTCAAAAACTCGGTATAATTCAGAATGCTTCTTCATAGACAGCATGATGAACTTTTATAGAACAACAAAACTGCAGGTCTTATCCCATTTTTAGGGAGAAATTCACGAAAGTGGAAACTGTATCTGATGGCTAATTCTCCCTCTATTTTGGACAATACAATATATTATAAATTTTTCTCTGAGTATTTCACTTCTATAAATTAACCATTTGTATTGCCATAAATACAGCTTGTGAAGAGAAATTCTGAATTTTCAAATTTCTGACATAGTTGAATTCTTTTAAAACCTGTTCAGAAATTGCATTATTTCTTGTAAAAAAAAAAATAATAACTTGATTGAAACATTTTGTTTCTACTCAGTGAGACACTTAATGAAACACAATTTTTGTGAGAAATCTACTACCCATCTGATTCAGTGCTTAAGATATACATTCTTCTAAAATGGGATGCTTTGCAATGCAAATAATAATAATAATATAAAATTCACACAGACATGTGTATAAGGAACATTTATAACATATGATATGAATATAAAATTAACTCCCAAATTTAAAAATACACTGAAACAGTAAATAATTAAAAATAAATACATACTTATATCTAAAGACATCCAAAGTAGTATTCACCCTTATCAAAGGTTCTTGAAAAATCACCCAGTCATCGCTGTTATTAACTCTCCTATATTTCAAGAAAATGAGTATTCAGTACATAAAAAACATTCTAAAAGTTTCGTTTTCTAAAGCAACCAATTTATATGAATATTCATTTATTATCAATTTATATATATTTAACTAATGACCACCCAAGGTAGGAGTCTTCAGTTAAAATTTACATTTAAACATTATCACAAGAACAAATGATTCGGTGGTAGATCGAGGGGTAATGGGATGAGTGGCTATAGGGCTTCAGTCCCCCCCCCCCAATCTCAAATCCAGGCAGCAATTACGACATAAAGTCGCTTGAGTCAGAAGTATGGGTCTAAATGGGGGCCCCCTTACATTTTGTTTCTTCACCGACTCTGACAATTGTCTTTCTGTATTTTCCACAGTATTTACCCGCTTGCCATGATAATCAGGGAACAATCATATTACATTAAATTTTTCAGTAATATTTGACTTATTTATTAAGATATATTTTTCAGAAATTTGTATATGAATGCATTTAAAATTATTTCAGATTTTAAATGCAAAAATAATGTGTAACAGATAAACAGTGATAATTCGCAAGTAATAATATATTAAGATGCTAACATATCAAAAATATATACTTGTGCAATATATATGAGGAATATTTGAAATATACACCCAATATTGTGGATACATTTTAAATAAATTTAATTTAAATTCATTAAGATTGACAATATAATGGGTAAATATTAATTTGCTACAATTTACATTAGTATTTATTTCCAATTTAATGATAATATTGAATAATTAAGTATATGAACATGAAAAAATAAAAATACTATAAAAATTAATTACTTGTCAATATTAGGAATACATTAGAAATATTACCAATGTTTACCTAATATTGTGGATACATTTTAAATACATTTGGGCTAAATATTAACTTGCTGCTATGTAAAAATACTGGTTTGGGTTTTCAATGTTTTACAATCCTGTGAGGTGCTATTTGAAAGTTTATTGGTAATGGAACTACTTCAGAACTACTTCCAAAATATAGGCAATATTGCAGATACATTTCATTTAAATTCAGTAGAAAAAGGATTAAAATTATTTTGAATTTCTTAATTAAATTTTACCAATATCATAAATTTATTTACCCTTAATGATACCCAGTAGAAGACCCAAACTCTGAAATCCATGCTGTCTGCTTTCTCAACAATGTCAATAAATAATGAAATCTGTTCTGCTACCTGCAAGTTCAGAAAACCACAGAATAATATTAAATACTTGAAAAATATAACATTAATGATATGGGCACCCATAAGGGGGGGGGCTCAAGGTAGGGAACTTGCTCCCCCCCTAGGAGAGGAGAGCAGGGGCAGGGACATACCCCAAAAAAAAATCTGGGAGGGTCCAAAAATTTCGGAGGGGGTCCAAACGATGAAAAAGGCAGAAATTTTCACAAAAAGACTTCACCATTATTGCTTTGTTAATAAAAACTGAAATTTCGGAGGTGTTACAGACCCCCACCCCCCTTCCTGGGTACGTCCTTGGCCAGAGGGTGACTGGTGGGGCTTCAGCCACCCTCGAAATAAGTAAACATAAGAAATGGAGAAAATTACATATTCGTGGGTAATTTTGAAAGTTCAGCTTGAAATTTTTAAGGTTTAGATACGTCCCTAAGCCAAACTCACTCCCCCTCCCCCCCCCCCCCACTTAAGTATGTTTTTTCAATCTGCAAAGATATGTTCTGATTAAATGAATTTAAAATGAAATATGCTAGATAAATTTTAAGTTTATGAACATTTCCTATGCAATATGTGAAATAACCTTTATTAAAAATGAAGTCTTAAAAAAATGCAACTCAAAGCATGGCTTTTTCCATAACATTACAGAAATAATTCAGCAATCAAAATTAATTGAATGTCAACAATATTATTTGAATTGTCTTAGACTGAACAAGTGTAAAGTAAGCTTTATTTAAGAGGAATAGATGAAGTGAATATTATCAAATACAATAAAGAACCGTTCTGATTATACCATCTTTAAAATAAAACAAACTACATTAAAATCGGCTCATCCATTTGGGATCTATTTTGCCACACACACATCCAACTTTTAGAAAAAAAAAAAAACAGGCATTTAGTATCTTAGAATGAAAATTTAATAAACTAAATTCATATTCTGAAAAAATTTAAGGACCCCTTAAAATGGGATGTCTGGGGCATGTGCCCTCCTTGCTCCTGTGATAATCATGGTCTTATCATCACAGGATTTTCAGTAGTATTTGACTTAATATTAAAATATATTTTTCAGCAATTTGTACATAAATGCACCTAAAATTATTTATCAGATTTTAAATTTTGAAATAATGTACAGTAGATAAGCAGTCTTAATTCACCATTACTGTGATATTAAGATGCTGACACATTAAAAATATTTGTTAGTACAATATGAGGGAAATTTATAATATACACACAATACTGTGTGGATACATTTTAAATATATTTAATTTAATTCATTAACATGGACAATATAATGGATAAATGTTGCTAATTTTTACCAATATTAGTTTTTATTTCCAATATAATAACAATGTGAAGGATTGAGTATATTAGCATTAGAAAAATAATAAAATGGTATAAAAATGTTTTTAAAAATTACTTGTCAATATTAAGAATACATTATAAATATTTCGAATTTTTACTTAATATTGTGAACACATTGTAAAGATATTTGGGCTAACTACTAACTTGCTACTATTAAAAACTTTATCAGTAATGGAATTACTTCAGAAACATTTCCAGTATATAGCCAATATTGTGGATATATTTCATATGTTAATTAAATTCAATAGAAAAAAATTAGCATTATTTTTAATTGGTATCTAGGCTAAAAGGTAAGTTTTACCAATTTGAGAATTTTATTTACCAATATTGATACACAACAGAAGACATAAAATCTACCATACCAAAATCTGCAAGGCTCTAAAATTAATACTGTATTACTAAATTTAATATTGTAACACTTACCTTTATTACCAGTAATATTAAACTTATCCGTTACTATACTATTGAATTATCCTTAAACAGTATACAAACTTTTCAATTCCAAAAATCTCGCATTTAACACCAAAAACAATAACTTTTTTTCCGCGTTGAATCAGTTTACCAGCAGAAATATCCCTTGTGTTTTTCGTACTACTAATGAAAGCTCACACATTCTGAATCACCTGCTACTTTCAGCTGGTTTCCCTGATTTAAAAGTGGACTTTCCTGAGGCCATCTGGGGTGTTCGATCGTAAATTATCCACTTTACCATATGAGAGAGAGGTTTGTGTATGTGTAAAAAGTGGAGAGGGAAATATTACACCACAACAACAGAGCGGTTATTTTGATCTAACAACGTATATATGTATATTCTAAGCGTGAATCTGTGCTAGAATGTGCAATAAGATAAAATGATGCACATAGACATATTGAAATTTAATCACAAAATATTTTTTTCCCACGTTTATAATTTATTTCAATATAAATTGCATACAATATATAATTGATCATTATTTTCTGATTTTGATTTAAAATTTTGTTTATACTATTTGCAACAGGCGCGTATCCTTCCTAAAAATCTGACCCTTTACTTAGTTTAAAATTTGATACTGAGGCTACAGTTGAAACAGCTTGCTTACAATTTGATACACAGGTTAGAGCCCTCTCCACCCCCGAAATAAAATCCTGACTGCACCACCGATTTACAAACACGCATCAAAACATGCTCAAATATTATATACAGAAACAAAAAACGAATGCAAGATTTCAGCTATATAAGCATAAATAACATACTACGATCAAGTATAGAGACGGATCCAAAGATCAATTTCTCGGAAGGGTATAAAATTAAAAGAAGCAGGCTTGTTTAAGTCTTAAAAACAAAATGTATAGTAAAGCAAAATGTTAACCCTAACCAAAGCAATGTCTGTCGGAAGAGCTGGAGTCCTAATGGATCCGACACTGAATCAATGTATCTTATATGTTGTGAATTATCAAATTTTAAATAACATTTACAATAAGTGAAAAGTTATAAGGTTTTACTTACTTGTGTTAGCTAAAAGTATTCCATTACTTGTATGCAGTTGGTACTTCGCAACTGCAGTCCAATTCCAATATGGCGTCGTTTGGGTGTGGAAGCAACGCACTCACTCCTGCTGAAGTGAACGCATCATGGGAAATGTGGTGACTCTCTCGCTAGAGTGAGCAGATAGCGCCTTCACCCTTACTCTAAGAGTGACATTGTCTCACTCTTGCAGTTAGGGTGACAGAATCCTATCGATGAAGAGTCATAATGCAGTTTTCTCACTCTTATCTCACTCTATCTGGGATCATTTGCCGGTGACTTTTTGTAAGAGTGACAATGTCACTCTAAATTTTTAAGAGAGTATTAAAACTTCGGAAACATTTTGTGCACAAGAATCCAAGAGGAAACTTAATTTTGAAATTTATTTTTCCTTCATAAAGTCGTGTTTACGGTAGGATGAAGAATTTGCTGTAACGGGCGGGACTTTACAAATTAATTTTGTTCAGTCTTGAAAAATACTGGGTCGTAATACTTGATTGGAATGGAAATTTTCACGTAACGTCAGCGTGATGTTGATTCATTTTGAGTTTATTTTTCAAAGAGAGGAAACTGTTTTCGTATCTGATTAAGTGTAAAGTAGATATGGAATATGTTTTACTTTTCTTTAAGAGAATGTTTACTTTTAAAAATTCCTGCTTACCCTCGAAGCTGATTTCTTTTAATATTTGAAAAATAGACAACATGCATATTGTATTATAGAATACAGTTAAAAACTGAATAACATGTGAAAATAGGTATAGTTTTAAGTATTATGATACTTTAGGCTCAAAATATGCATGAAAATCGCTGTAAGATGACACTTTTGCAAAACATTTAAACTCAAATTTCAATGATGAAATTTTGAGTCTGTAACCTCTTCATTTTGACGTTTGACAACCTCCTTGAAAGTATGAACCTTTAATATTTTTATAAACTGCTTTGCAGCGTTGTCCTAGGTTATAATATTATTCAGTTAGGAAACTAAATGGATGAACTCACTCAATAATCCGGGATTTCTTTTACAGCAGTCAAAGGCAATACCCCATAAATTAAAGAAATGCTTGCCACGGATAAACGTCGGCACACAATTTGCGTCCCATCAAAATGCATATTTGTGCCATTCACAATAGCTCCTTGAGATAACAGTCTGACATGTTTCACGAGATTAAAATAAATAAACCATTCTCTTCTGCTGAACCACGGAGGATTTCAATATTTAAACTGTGCATGCCAAATTCTGCATGAATGGTTTTAATTTTTAGGAACGTTTATCCTCTTTCAATTTGTTTTTAGTTATGTAACAGCCATTTTAAATTATGAATTATTTCGTGTTAATTATAGTATTTCGTGTATATTAATCGTATACATCCTCTTTCAATGAAAGCCTTGCATCTATTTTAATGATCAGTGATCCTAAGGTAACATATCCCACAGTAGTTTCAATACAAAAACTTTCTATACGTTTATTATTATTATTATAATTATTCCCTTCAAATTGAATAAGTCCTAAAAGTCCTAATCTTCTATATTATTTTTCTAAACATAAAGAATGTACAAAGTACGCAACTCAATATAAATCCAAAATGAATTTTCTATACAGGTTGCAGCGTGTAGAAAGTAGTTTTTAGCAGCTTTGTTAAAAGAATTTTGTCCAAAGTTGTGAAACAAGTCAGGAGAACCAAAGTCAGGCTAAAAACATTTCACGGCACCCTTTTCAGGCTAAGAACTTTCGCGGCAGATTTCCTTTAAGGGGTCAGATACCTTTGAGCACTGAAAATCCCCACGAAAATTGACCATAACTGCATTTGCAATAGATCTACAAGTAACAATACTGTAAACTTGCATTTTTTACCAGTTATTTAGAAAGCTTTTATGAACCTTTTACAGCTCTTGGAATAGTTCTACATATTAAATTAAATTTTGTATAACTAAAAGTATTCGAGCTCATTTTTTGATTATTTACAGTCTTGCGCACAACATTTCATAAAATATATATAGCACAGTAACTTAAAAATTTCAATACACAAAGAAAAATATCCTTAAATTAAAATGACGAAAAAGAATTTTGTTGGGATGCCTGTAACTTTATAATTTTTGCATTTATTTGCATAATTATGCAAATGAAAGTTATAAAAATTGCAATTATTCTTTTTTTAAAGGGAAAGGAAGGTCCCAGCAAAATTATTTTTCGTCATTTTAATAATAAGCTATTTTTCTATGTCTATAACATTTTTTATGTTACTGTGATACATATATTTTATGAAATGCTGCGCGCAAGACTGTAAAATAGCAAAAAATAAGTTCGAATATTTTTAGTTATAGAAAATTTAATTTAATATGTAGAACTATTCCAAGAGCTGTAAAAGGTTCATAAAAGCTTTCTAAATAACTGGTAAAAATTACAAGTTTACAGAATTGGTACTTGTTTAGCTATGGCAAATACAGTTATGGTCGAAGATTTTCAACACTGAAAGGTACCTGACCCCTTAAAGCAATATGAAGGTTAGAATGAAGCAGTTTGGATGCAATTTACTTTTTTTTTATAGGACTAACTATCAAGAAAGTACTCACTTGGGAAAGGGATATACACAATACCCCCATTTCAGGGAGTTCCTATAAAAGAGAGGCTACAGGACAGTCTTGAATTTGACTGAAATAATTTTGTTTGAGACCACTGAGTGATCGGCTTGGCTCACTTTCTTTGGGATACCGGTTCAGAGGAAATTATTTGATTATACTCCACCAAAACACTTTTCTTG
>JAWZYV010017442.1:0-12406 GCA_038373885.1 Cheiracanthium punctorium | reverse complement strand
ACCTATCGCGTGTCTTGGGCCTAGCATCGCATGCGCGGGGGGAGGGCGCCTCTCACACTCTCGGACCGGTCTTCTGTGGCCCCGCGCTGCCCGGGCTCGATCTTGCTTGCTACAAACGGCCTCACGCGTAGGTACGGTGTATTAAACCTCCATATGGAATGTCTTAAACTGGCTGGAGGGACTCCCGTACCTGCAAAAACACAGAAAAAAATTCCAAACATGCATCACAGAAACTAAACACTGAAATT
Source organism: Cheiracanthium punctorium (assembly GCA_038373885.1). NCBI lineage: Eukaryota > Metazoa > Arthropoda > Arachnida > Araneae > Cheiracanthiidae > Cheiracanthium > Cheiracanthium punctorium. The sequence continues at coordinate 12,158 of JAWZYV010017442.1, read as the reverse complement.
GTCAGAAATGCAAAAGTACTGAAAACAGACAGAGAAGAGTAAAATGAATTTAAAAAAAAATACCTATCGCGTGTCTTGGGCCTAGCATCGCATGCGCGGGGGGAGGGCGCCTCTCACACTCTCGGACCGGTCTTCTGTGGCCCCGCGCTGCCCGGGCTCGATCTTGCTTGCTACAAACGGCCTCACGCGTAGGTACGGTGTATTAAACCTCCATATGGAATGTCTTAAACTGGCTGGAGGGACTCCCGTACCTGCAAAAACACAGAAAAAAATTCCAAACATGCATCACAGAAACTAAACACTGAAATTGTCAGAAATGCAAAAGTACTGAAAACAGACAGAGAAGAGTAAAATGAATTTAAAAAAAAATACCTATCGCGTGTCTTGGGCCTAGCATCGCATGCGCGGGGGGAGGGCGCCTCTCACACTCTCGGACCGGTCTTCTGTGGCCCCGCGCTGCCCGGGCTCGATCTTGCTTGCTACAAACGGCCTCACGCGTAGGTACGGTGTATTAAACCTCCATATGGAATGTCTTAAACTGGCTGGAGGGACTCCCGTACCTGCAAAAACACAGAAAAAAATTCCAAACATGCATCACAGAAACTAAACACTGAAATTGTCAGAAATGCAAAAGTACTGAAAACAGACAGAGAAGAGTAAAATGAATTTAAAAAAAAATACCTATCGCGTGTCTTGGGCCTAGCATCGCATGCGCGGGGGAGGGCGCCTCTCACACTCTCGGACCGGTCTTCTGTGGCCCCGCGCTGCCCGGCTCGATCTTGCTTGCTACAAACGGCCTCACGCGTAGGTACGGTGTATTAAACCTCCATATGGAATGTCTTAAACTGGCTGGAGGGACTCCCGTACCTGCAAAAACACAGAAAAAAATTCCAAACATGCATCACAGAAACTAAACACTGAAATTGTCAGAAATGCAAAAGTACTGAAAACAGACAGAGAAGAGTAAAATGAATTTAAAAAAAAATACCTATCGCGTGTCTTGGGCCTAGCATCGCATGCGCGGGGGGAGGGCGCCTCTCACACTCTCGGACCGGTCTTCTGTGGCCCCGCGCTGCCCGGGCTCGATCTTGCTTGCTACAAACGGCCTCACGCGTAGGTACGGTGTATTAAACCTCCATATGGAATGTCTTAAACTGGCTGGAGGGACTCCCGTACCTGCAAAAACACAGAAAAAAATTCCAAACATGCATCACAGAAACTAAACACTGAAATTGTCAGAAATGCAAAAGTACTGAAAACAGACAGAGAAGAGTAAAATGAATTTAAAAAAAAATACCTATCGCGTGTCTTGGGCCTAGCATCGCATGCGCGGGGGGAGGGCGCCTCTCACACTCTCGGACCGGTCTTCTGTGGCCCCGCGCTGCCCGGGCTCGATCTTGCTTGCTACAAACGGCCTCACGCGTAGGTACGGTGTATTAAACCTCCATATGGAATGTCTTAAACTGGCTGGAGGGACTCCCGTACCTGCAAAAACACAGAAAAAAATTCCAAACATGCATCACAGAAACTAAACACTGAAATTGTCAGAAATGCAAAAGTACTGAAAACAGACAGAGAAGAGTAAAATGAATTTAAAAAAAAATACCTATCGCGTGTCTTGGGCCTAGCATCGCATGCGCGGGGGGAGGGCGCCTCTCACACTCTCGGACCGGTCTTCTGTGGCCCCGCGCTGCCCGGGCTCGATCTTGCTTGCTACAAACGGCCTCACGCGTAGGTACGGTGTATTAAACCTCCATATGGAATGTCTTAAACTGGCTGGAGGGACTCCCGTACCTGCAAAAACACAGAAAAAAATTCCAAACATGCATCACAGAAACTAAACACTGAAATTGTCAGAAATGCAAAAGTACTGAAAACAGACAGAGAAGAGTAAAATGAATTTAAAAAAAAATACCTATCGCGTGTCTTGGGCCTAGCATCGCATGCGCGGGGGGAGGGCGCCTCTCACACTCTCGGACCGGTCTTCTGTGGCCCCGCGCTGCCCGGGCTCGATCTTGCTTGCTACAAACGGCCTCACGCGTAGGTACGGTGTATTAAACCTCCATATGGAATGTCTTAAACTGGCTGGAGGGACTCCCGTACCTGCAAAAACACAGAAAAAAATTCCAAACATGCATCACAGAAACTAAACACTGAAATTGTCAGAAATGCAAAAGTACTGAAAACAGACAGAGAAGAGTAAAATGAATTTAAAAAAAAATACCTATCGCGTGTCTTGGGCCTAGCATCGCATGCGCGGGGGGAGGGCGCCTCTCACACTCTCGGACCGGTCTTCTGTGGCCCCGCGCTGCCCGGGCTCGATCTTGCTTGCTACAAACGGCCTCACGCGTAGGTACGGTGTATTAAACCTCCATATGGAATGTCTTAAACTGGCTGGAGGGACTCCCGTACCTGCAAAAACACAGAAAAAAATTCCAAACATGCATCACAGAAACTAAACACTGAAATTGTCAGAAATGCAAAAGTACTGAAAACAGACAGAGAAGAGTAAAATGAATTTAAAAAAAAATACCTATCGCGTGTCTTGGGCCTAGCATCGCATGCGCGGGGGGAGGGCGCCTCTCACACTCTCGGACCGGTCTTCTGTGGCCCCGCGCTGCCCGGGCTCGATCTTGCTTGCTACAAACGGCCTCACGCGTAGGTACGGTGTATTAAACCTCCATATGGAATGTCTTAAACTGGCTGGAGGGACTCCCGTACCTGCAAAAACACAGAAAAAAATTCCAAACATGCATCACAGAAACTAAACACTGAAATTGTCAGAAATGCAAAAGTACTGAAAACAGACAGAGAAGAGTAAAATGAATTTAAAAAAAAATACCTATCGCGTGTCTTGGGCCTAGCATCGCATGCGCGGGGGAGGGCGCCTCTCACACTCTCGGACCGGTCTTCTGTGGCCCCGCGCTGCCCGGGCTCGATCTTGCTTGCTACAAACGGCCTCACGCGTAGGTACGGTGTATTAAACCTCCATATGGAATGTCTTAAACTGGCTGGAGGGACTCCCGTACCTGCAAAAACACAGAAAAAAATTCCAAACATGCATCACAGAAACTAAACACTGAAATTGTCAGAAATGCAAAAGTACTGAAAACAGACAGAGAAGAGTAAAATGAATTTAAAAAAAAATACCTATCGCGTGTCTTGGGCCTAGCATCGCATGCGCGGGGGGAGGGCGCCTCTCACACTCTCGGACCGGTCTTCTGTGGCCCCGCGCTGCCCGGGCTCGATCTTGCTTGCTACAAACGGCCTCACGCGTAGGTACGGTGTATTAAACCTCCATATGGAATGTCTTAAACTGGCTGGAGGGACTCCCGTACCTGCAAAAACACAGAAAAAAATTCCAAACATGCATCACAGAAACTAAACACTGAAATTGTCAGAAATGCAAAAGTACTGAAAACAGACAGAGAAGAGTAAAATGAATTTAAAAAAAAAATACCTATCGCGTGTCTTGGGCCTAGCATCGCATGCGCGGGGGGAGGGCGCCTCTCACACTCTCGGACCGGTCTTCTGTGGCCCCGCGCTGCCCGGGCTCGATCTTGCTTGCTACAAACGGCCTCACGCGTAGGTACGGTGTATTAAACCTCCATATGGAATGTCTTAAACTGGCTGGAGGGACTCCCGTACCTGCAAAAACACAGAAAAAAATTCCAAACATGCATCACAGAAACTAAACACTGAAATTGTCAGAAATGCAAAAGTACTGAAAACAGACAGAGAAGAGTAAAATGAATTTAAAAAAAAATACCTATCGCGTGTCTTGGGCCTAGCATCGCATGCGCGGGGGGAGGGCGCCTCTCACACTCTCGGACCGGTCTTCTGTGGCCCCGCGCTGCCCGGGCTCGATCTTGCTTGCTACAAACGGCCTCACGCGTAGGTACGGTGTATTAAACCTCCATATGGAATGTCTTAAACTGGCTGGAGGGACTCCCGTACCTGCAAAAACACAGAAAAAAATTCCAAACATGCATCACAGAAACTAAACACTGAAATTGTCAGAAATGCAAAAGTACTGAAAACAGACAGAGAAGAGTAAAATGAATTTAAAAAAAAATACCTATCGCGTGTCTTGGGCCTAGCATCGCATGCGCGGGGGGAGGGCGCCTCTCACACTCTCGGACCGGTCTTCTGTGGCCCCGCGCTGCCCGGGCTCGATCTTGCTTGCTACAAACGGCCTCACGCGTAGGTACGGTGTATTAAACCTCCATATGGAATGTCTTAAACTGGCTGGAGGGACTCCCGTACCTGCAAAAACACAGAAAAAAATTCCAAACATGCATCACAGAAACTAAACACTGAAATTGTCAGAAATGCAAAAGTACTGAAAACAGACAGAGAAGAGTAAAATGAATTTAAAAAAAAATACCTATCGCGTGTCTTGGGCCTAGCATCGCATGCGCGGGGGGAGGGCGCCTCTCACACTCTCGGACCGGTCTTCTGTGGCCCCGCGCTGCCCGGGCTCGATCTTGCTTGCTACAAACGGCCTCACGCGTAGGTACGGTGTATTAAACCTCCATATGGAATGTCTTAAACTGGCTGGAGGGACTCCCGTACCTGCAAAAACACAGAAAAAAATTCCAAACATGCATCACAGAAACTAAACACTGAAATTGTCAGAAATGCAAAAGTACTGAAAACAGACAGAGAAGAGTAAAATGAATTTAAAAAAAAATACCTATCGCGTGTCTTGGGCCTAGCATCGCATGCGCGGGGGGAGGGCGCCTCTCACACTCTCGGACCGGTCTTCTGTGGCCCCGCGCTGCCCGGGCTCGATCTTGCTTGCTACAAACGGCCTCACGCGTAGGTACGGTGTATTAAACCTCCATATGGAATGTCTTAAACTGGCTGGAGGGACTCCCGTACCTGCAAAAACACAGAAAAAAATTCCAAACATGCATCACAGAAACTAAACACTGAAATTGTCAGAAATGCAAAAGTACTGAAAACAGACAGAGAAGAGTAAAATGAATTTAAAAAAAAATACCTATCGCGTGTCTTGGGCCTAGCATCGCATGCGCGGGGGGAGGGCGCCTCTCACACTCTCGGACCGGTCTTCTGTGGCCCCGCGCTGCCCGGGCTCGATCTTGCTTGCTACAAACGGCCTCACGCGTAGGTACGGTGTATTAAACCTCCATATGGAATGTCTTAAACTGGCTGGAGGGACTCCCGTACCTGCAAAAACACAGAAAAAAATTCCAAACATGCATCACAGAAACTAAACACTGAAATTGTCAGAAATGCAAAAGTACTGAAAACAGACAGAGAAGAGTAAAATGAATTTAAAAAAAAATACCTATCGCGTGTCTTGGGCCTAGCATCGCATGCGCGGGGGGAGGGCGCCTCTCACACTCTCGGACCGGTCTTCTGTGGCCCCGCGCTGCCCGGGCTCGATCTTGCTTGCTACAAACGGCCTCACGCGTAGGTACGGTGTATTAAACCTCCATATGGAATGTCTTAAACTGGCTGGAGGGACTCCCGTACCTGCAAAAACACAGAAAAAAATTCCAAACATGCATCACAGAAACTAAACACTGAAATTGTCAGAAATGCAAAAGTACTGAAAACAGACAGAGAAGAGTAAAATGAATTTAAAAAAAAATACCTATCGCGTGTCTTGGGCCTAGCATCGCATGCGCGGGGGGAGGGCGCCTCTCACACTCTCGGACCGGTCTTCTGTGGCCCCGCGCTGCCCGGGCTCGATCTTGCTTGCTACAAACGGCCTCACGCGTAGGTACGGTGTATTAAACCTCCATATGGAATGTCTTAAACTGGCTGGAGGGACTCCCGTACCTGCAAAAACACAGAAAAAAATTCCAAACATGCATCACAGAAACTAAACACTGAAATTGTCAGAAATGCAAAAGTACTGAAAACAGACAGAGAAGAGTAAAATGAATTTAAAAAAAAATACCTATCGCGTGTCTTGGGCCTAGCATCGCATGCGCGGGGGGAGGGCGCCTCTCACACTCTCGGACCGGTCTTCTGTGGCCCCGCGCTGCCCGGGCTCGATCTTGCTTGCTACAAACGGCCTCACGCGTAGGTACGGTGTATTAAACCTCCATATGGAATGTCTTAAACTGGCTGGAGGGACTCCCGTACCTGCAAAAACACAGAAAAAAATTCCAAACATGCATCACAGAAACTAAACACTGAAATTGTCAGAAATGCAAAAGTACTGAAAACAGACAGAGAAGAGTAAAATGAATTTAAAAAAAAATACCTATCGCGTGTCTTGGGCCTAGCATCGCATGCGCGGGGGGAGGGCGCCTCTCACACTCTCGGACCGGTCTTCTGTGGCCCCGCGCTGCCCGGGCTCGATCTTGCTTGCTACAAACGGCCTCACGCGTAGGTACGGTGTATTAAACCTCCATATGGAATGTCTTAAACTGGCTGGAGGGACTCCCGTACCTGCAAAAACACAGAAAAAAATTCCAAACATGCATCACAGAAACTAAACACTGAAATTGTCAGAAATGCAAAAGTACTGAAAACAGACAGAGAAGAGTAAAATGAATTTAAAAAAAAATACCTATCGCGTGTCTTGGGCCTAGCATCGCATGCGCGGGGGGAGGGCGCCTCTCACACTCTCGGACCGGTCTTCTGTGGCCCCGCGCTGCCCGGGCTCGATCTTGCTTGCTACAAACGGCCTCACGCGTAGGTACGGTGTATTAAACCTCCATATGGAATGTCTTAAACTGGCTGGAGGGACTCCCGTACCTGCAAAAACACAGAAAAAAATTCCAAACATGCATCACAGAAACTAAACACTGAAATTGTCAGAAATGCAAAAGTACTGAAAACAGACAGAGAAGAGTAAAATGAATTTAAAAAAAAATACCTATCGCGTGTCTTGGGCCTAGCATCGCATGCGCGGGGGGAGGGCGCCTCTCACACTCTCGGACCGGTCTTCTGTGGCCCCGCGCTGCCCGGGCTCGATCTTGCTTGCTACAAACGGCCTCACGCGTAGGTACGGTGTATTAAACCTCCATATGGAATGTCTTAAACTGGCTGGAGGGACTCCCGTACCTGCAAAAACACAGAAAAAAATTCCAAACATGCATCACAGAAACTAAACACTGAAATTGTCAGAAATGCAAAAGTACTGAAAACAGACAGAGAAGAGTAAAATGAATTTAAAAAAAAATACCTATCGCGTGTCTTGGGCCTAGCATCGCATGCGCGGGGGGAGGGCGCCTCTCACACTCTCGGACCGGTCTTCTGTGGCCCCGCGCTGCCCGGGCTCGATCTTGCTTGCTACAAACGGCCTCACGCGTAGGTACGGTGTATTAAACCTCCATATGGAATGTCTTAAACTGGCTGGAGGGACTCCCGTACCTGCAAAAACACAGAAAAAAATTCCAAACATGCATCACAGAAACTAAACACTGAAATTGTCAGAAATGCAAAAGTACTGAAAACAGACAGAGAAGAGTAAAATGAATTTAAAAAAAAATACCTATCGCGTGTCTTGGGCCTAGCATCGCATGCGCGGGGGGAGGGCGCCTCTCACACTCTCGGACCGGTCTTCTGTGGCCCCGCGCTGCCCGGGCTCGATCTTGCTTGCTACAAACGGCCTCACGCGTAGGTACGGTGTATTAAACCTCCATATGGAATGTCTTAAACTGGCTGGAGGGACTCCCGTACCTGCAAAAACACAGAAAAAAATTCCAAACATGCATCACAGAAACTAAACACTGAAATTGTCAGAAATGCAAAAGTACTGAAAACAGACAGAGAAGAGTAAAATGAATTTAAAAAAAAATACCTATCGCGTGTCTTGGGCCTAGCATCGCATGCGCGGGGGGAGGGCGCCTCTCACACTCTCGGACCGGTCTTCTGTGGCCCCGCGCTGCCCGGGCTCGATCTTGCTTGCTACAAACGGCCTCACGCGTAGGTACGGTGTATTAAACCTCCATATGGAATGTCTTAAACTGGCTGGAGGGACTCCCGTACCTGCAAAAACACAGAAAAAATTCCAAACATGCATCACAGAAACTAAACACTGAAATTGTCAGAAATGCAAAAGTACTGAAAACAGACAGAGAAGAGTAAAATGAATTAAAAAAAAAATACCTATCGCGTGTCTTGGGCCTAGCATCGCATGCGCGGGGGGAGGGCGCCTCTCACACTCTCGGACCGGTCTTCTGTGGCCCCGCGCTGCCCGGGCTCGATCTTGCTTGCTACAAACGGCCTCACGCGTAGGTACGGTGTATTAAACCTCCATATGGAATGTCTTAAACTGGCTGGAGGGACTCCCGTACCTGCAAAAACACAGAAAAAAATTCCAAACATGCATCACAGAAACTAAACACTGAAATTGTCAGAAATGCAAAAGTACTGAAAACAGACAGAGAAGAGTAAAATGAATTTAAAAAAAAAATACCTATCGCGTGTCTTGGGCCTAGCATCGCATGCGCGGGGGAGGGCGCCTCTCACACTCTCGGACCGGTCTTCTGTGGCCCCGCGCTGCCCGGGCTCGATCTTGCTTGCTACAAACGGCCTCACGCGTAGGTACGGTGTATTAAACCTCCATATGGAATGTCTTAAACTGGCTGGAGGGACTCCCGTACCTGCAAAAACACAGAAAAAAATTCCAAACATGCATCACAGAAACTAAACACTGAAATTGTCAGAAATGCAAAAGTACTGAAAACAGACAGAGAAGAGTAAAATGAATTTAAAAAAAAATACCTATCGCGTGTCTTGGGCCTAGCATCGCATGCGCGGGGGGAGGGCGCCTCTCACACTCTCGGACCGGTCTTCTGTGGCCCCGCGCTGCCCGGGCTCGATCTTGCTTGCTACAAACGGCCTCACGCGTAGGTACGGTGTATTAAACCTCCATATGGAATGTCTTAAACTGGCTGGAGGGACTCCCGTACCTGCAAAAACACAGAAAAAAATTCCAAACATGCATCACAGAAACTAAACACTGAAATTGTCAGAAATGCAAAAGTACTGAAAACAGACAGAGAAGAGTAAAATGAATTTAAAAAAAAATACCTATCGCGTGTCTTGGGCCTAGCATCGCATGCGCGGGGGGAGGGCGCCTCTCACACTCTCGGACCGGTCTTCTGTGGCCCCGCGCTGCCCGGGCTCGATCTTGCTTGCTACAAACGGCCTCACGCGTAGGTACGGTGTATTAAACCTCCATATGGAATGTCTTAAACTGGCTGGAGGGACTCCCGTACCTGCAAAAACACAGAAAAAAATTCCAAACATGCATCACAGAAACTAAACACTGAAATTGTCAGAAATGCAAAAGTACTGAAAACAGACAGAGAAGAGTAAAATGAATTTAAAAAAAAATACCTATCGCGTGTCTTGGGCCTAGCATCGCATGCGCGGGGGGAGGGCGCCTCTCACACTCTCGGACCGGTCTTCTGTGGCCCCGCGCTGCCCGGGCTCGATCTTGCTTGCTACAAACGGCCTCACGCGTAGGTACGGTGTATTAAACCTCCATATGGAATGTCTTAAACTGGCTGGAGGGACTCCCGTACCTGCAAAAACACAGAAAAAAATTCCAAACATGCATCACAGAAACTAAACACTGAAATTGTCAGAAATGCAAAAGTACTGAAAACAGACAGAGAAGAGTAAAATGAATTTAAAAAAAAATACCTATCGCGTGTCTTGGGCCTAGCATCGCATGCGCGGGGGGAGGGCGCCTCTCACACTCTCGGACCGGTCTTCTGTGGCCCCGCGCTGCCCGGGCTCGATCTTGCTTGCTACAAACGGCCTCACGCGTAGGTACGGTGTATTAAACCTCCATATGGAATGTCTTAAACTGGCTGGAGGGACTCCCGTACCTGCAAAAACACAGAAAAAAATTCCAAACATGCATCACAGAAACTAAACACTGAAATTGTCAGAAATGCAAAAGTACTGAAAACAGACAGAGAAGAGTAAAATGAATTTAAAAAAAAATACCTATCGCGTGTCTTGGGCCTAGCATCGCATGCGCGGGGGGAGGGCGCCTCTCACACTCTCGGACCGGTCTTCTGTGGCCCCGCGCTGCCCGGGCTCGATCTTGCTTGCTACAAACGGCCTCACGCGTAGGTACGGTGTATTAAACCTCCATATGGAATGTCTTAAACTGGCTGGAGGGACTCCCGTACCTGCAAAAACACAGAAAAAAATTCCAAACATGCATCACAGAAACTAAACACTGAAATTGTCAGAAATGCAAAAGTACTGAAAACAGACAGAGAAGAGTAAAATGAATTTAAAAAAAAATACCTATCGCGTGTCTTGGGCCTAGCATCGCATGCGCGGGGGGAGGGCGCCTCTCACACTCTCGGACCGGTCTTCTGTGGCCCCGCGCTGCCCGGGCTCGATCTTGCTTGCTACAAACGGCCTCACGCGTAGGTACGGTGTATTAAACCTCCATATGGAATGTCTTAAACTGGCTGGAGGGACTCCCGTACCTGCAAAAACACAGAAAAAAATTCCAAACATGCATCACAGAAACTAAACACTGAAATTGTCAGAAATGCAAAAGTACTGAAAACAGACAGAGAAGAGTAAAATGAATTTAAAAAAAAAATACCTATCGCGTGTCTTGGGCCTAGCATCGCATGCGCGGGGGGAGGGCGCCTCTCACACTCTCGGACCGGTCTTCTGTGGCCCCGCGCTGCCCGGGCTCGATCTTGCTTGCTACAAACGGCCTCACGCGTAGGTACGGTGTATTAAACCTCCATATGGAATGTCTTAAACTGGCTGGAGGGACTCCCGTACCTGCAAAAACACAGAAAAAAATTCCAAACATGCATCACAGAAACTAAACACTGAAATTGTCAGAAATGCAAAAGTACTGAAAACAGACAGAGAAGAGTAAAATGAATTTAAAAAAAAATACCTATCGCGTGTCTTGGGCCTAGCATCGCATGCGCGGGGGGAGGGCGCCTCTCACACTCTCGGACCGGTCTTCTGTGGCCCCGCGCTGCCCGGGCTCGATCTTGCTTGCTACAAACGGCCTCACGCGTAGGTACGGTGTATTAAACCTCCATATGGAATGTCTTAAACTGGCTGGAGGGACTCCCGTACCTGCAAAAACACAGAAAAAAATTCCAAACATGCATCACAGAAACTAAACACTGAAATTGTCAGAAATGCAAAAGTACTGAAAACAGACAGAGAAGAGTAAAATGAATTTAAAAAAAAATACCTATCGCGTGTCTTGGGCCTAGCATCGCATGCGCGGGGGGAGGGCGCCTCTCACACTCTCGGACCGGTCTTCTGTGGCCCCGCGCTGCCCGGGCTCGATCTTGCTTGCTACAAACGGCCTCACGCGTAGGTACGGTGTATTAAACCTCCATATGGAATGTCTTAAACTGGCTGGAGGGACTCCCGTACCTGCAAAAACACAGAAAAAAATTCCAAACATGCATCACAGAAACTAAACACTGAAATTGTCAGAAATGCAAAAGTACTGAAAACAGACAGAGAAGAGTAAAATGAATTTAAAAAAAAATACCTATCGCGTGTCTTGGGCCTAGCATCGCATGCGCGGGGGGAGGGCGCCTCTCACACTCTCGGACCGGTCTTCTGTGGCCCCGCGCTGCCCGGGCTCGATCTTGCTTGCTACAAACGGCCTCACGCGTAGGTACGGTGTATTAAACCTCCATATGGAATGTCTTAAACTGGCTGGAGGGACTCCCGTACCTGCAAAAACACAGAAAAAAATTCCAAACATGCATCACAGAAACTAAACACTGAAATTGTCAGAAATGCAAAAGTACTGAAAACAGACAGAGAAGAGTAAAATGAATTTAAAAAAAAATACCTATCGCGTGTCTTGGGCCTAGCATCGCATGCGCGGGGGGAGGGCGCCTCTCACACTCTCGGACCGGTCTTCTGTGGCCCCGCGCTGCCCGGGCTCGATCTTGCTTGCTACAAACGGCCTCACGCGTAGGTACGGTGTATTAAACCTCCATATGGAATGTCTTAAACTGGCTGGAGGGACTCCCGTACCTGCAAAAACACAGAAAAAAATTCCAAACATGCATCACAGAAACTAAACACTGAAATTGTCAGAAATGCAAAAGTACTGAAAACAGACAGAGAAGAGTAAAATGAATTTAAAAAAAAATACCTATCGCGTGTCTTGGGCCTAGCATCGCATGCGCGGGGGGAGGGCG
>JAWZYV010017441.1:0-86277 GCA_038373885.1 Cheiracanthium punctorium | reverse complement strand
AATTGTTCGTTGCTTTGATTATTCCTTTGGAAAAGAAAATACTCTTTCTGAAAAGGTTAAGGAGTATTTTTACTCTTCTGAAAAAATCCTAGATCGATCACTATTCACTCCCTTATCACACACATGTATGCATATGCAGTGAAACCTCTCTGAGCGGCCACCCCACCGTACCGAGAATATTTGGACACTCAGAGGGGGTGGCCGCTCTCAAGGGTTTTATTTACTATTATAAGATAATTGTTATAATGCGTAATATAAACAAGTCTGGCACATATTCCTTATTTAAAATGAAGTATAAAACTTATCTGAAGAGAAAATAGTACATTTTTCGATGCTTCCTTCATCGATCAAAATTTATTTAAATGCTTGGTAATGATCTTAAGGGGACAGCCTACTTTTAAAATGCCCCAAAAATTGATTTTGAGATTTTTATCTCATTAAATAGTTTACTTTATTCTAAAAAGATTGATACCAACCATTTTTCTGTATGACAATTATTTATTGAGATAAAAAGGAAAATGTAAACGCAAGTTGGGCAGCATGCTGTAGAAGCTGCAACTAATGTTGACACTAAAAGCATAAAAGAGGCAGAAAAGAACTGTACAGAATTTAATTTAGAAACTCGAAGAGCCAGAAAAATGCTCAACAGTTCTCAGTTTGAGGCAATAAAAGAAAACGTAGGCAATGTGCATGAAAGCGGAAAATTTTAAATCGAAAAGTTCATAAAGTGAAATAAAATCAAATTTTTATGTTTCATAGTAAAAAAATATATACATGGATATAATTATTAAAATAACTTCAAATAATGTACTTTACCAATATTCGTGCCTTTATATCCTAAAAATGTATCTTTTGTTAAGGTATGTACATATTTTTTCATATTTACAATTGTCGAGCTTTTCTTTAGATTGATGTTTCTTAAGCCATATTAAAACATATTTTGAGTTAATCATTTTAAATACTCAGTAAAATTATTTTTAAATAGTAAATGTTTCAATAGAAAATGTTTTTAATTTTTAAAAATTAAATTTATGTTCCAAAACTACAATTTGAACTTTAATTGGCGTTTTCTCAAAACACTGTTTTTCAAGTTTGCGCGCATGATATTTTAAAAACTATTTAAGATATCAACTTGAAATTTTTCTCAGGCATTTATTTTAATATAATGAACAAAATGAACTAAAATGAAATGGTTGTGTTTCATAGAAAAAAAGTTATGATTGTAAAATTATCAAAATTTTTATGATAATTTAAACTTTTAGATTAAATATTTTTTTTTAATTTAAATTATGAAAATAATTAAACCATTTTAGTTTAGATTGTTAATTATAATGTTTTGTTTAATTTAGAAAAAAAATTATGAGGATCAAAGGAATTCTAATTGAGATATCTTGCGCGCAGTGGGAAAGTACCCTTGAATTGTTTTTACAATATTGTGTGGTAAAATAATATTTTTTAAATTATCACCTTTATAATAAACTACAATAATATTTTTAATCAATAGAGTAATGTCATAGTAGTTAACTGAAAAAAAAATTGTGTTTCTGCATGCATTCATTATTATTTTTTTTTAATTATGAAAGTTGAACTAAAATTTCTACATTTTCCCATTCTTAAAAGTAGGCTGTCCCCTTAATCATAAATGTCCGGAAAGTCGAGTGCAGTCACTCCAGATTTTTTCTAGTTTGTTTTTTACTTTAAAAAGCAGATCTCTAACAGGCTAGTTTGCAACCGCTTCGAAATTTTCGATAATTTCATCGATTTTCCCTAAAATTGCTTGTGTTGAAAGTTTAGCTTGCTCGTCATTACAAACATCGGGAAATTCCTCGTCAGGGACGGAATTGGCGCCTGGAACAAAAATTCATTTGTAGGACAATTTCAACACCTCCCTCGATTGTCCAAGGGATTCCCCATCCAAAGAGTGTGGGGAGAATACAAAAGTGATAACAGATTCAATTCCAGTTTTTTCCTGGGACTTATATTCTACCATAAACCGGACCTTGAGTTTTTCCGCTCAAAATTACAGCATGAAGTGAGTAGAATTTCCCGAAAAATGAGATGAGCGATCCCACTCGGTGGCCGCTTAGAGGGGGTCGGGTGGTCGCTGATAGAGGTTATTTAACATTAAGTCTATGAGCCAAAAATCCGTGACATGAAAATTTGGGCGTTTAGAGGCGTGACCGCTATACAGAGTTGGCCGCTCGGAGAGGTTTCACTGTATGTGAGTTGCAGTGGTCGTAACCCCCCCCCCCCTCCGCCATCAAAATTTTCTGGCTACGCTACTGTGGGAGGGGATCATAAATATCAAGAAATTTTCAAAAATATCCGATTTTTGAGATATCTTGTTTGTTTCAGAGTTGTGTTGTTTCATGATGTCATTAGAAATTATGTGATTGTTCTTTTACAGGAGCACTCAAAATAATATCAGTACTTTACCGTCTATGTCAGTACAGAGAAAATTGATCCATTTAAAGTCCAATAATAATATAAACGTTGTTTTAAGATTGCATCTTAAAACAACAAGTTTAAAAAAGGATTATGAAAAGTATTTGACAAAAAATAACGGGATTAGCGTTGAATAATATAAAATTTGGAAATTTACATTTTCCCAAAATAATTACTTCATAATTTTATATGTTGTAAGTAAAATAAATATGAATTTTATTTATTTGTTTATTTTAAGTTTATAGGTTTTATTTTATGATGACACATTTCATTTTTAATTTTGTATACTGTGAAGCATTTTAGGTATTACATCCGAGAAATTCAGATTAGGTGACTTGTTTCACACATTTTGAGCTACATTTGAGCAAATATTTTAAGTTATATATTTTTAAAAAATTAAAAATGCATGCATTTGTATTTTAAAACGTTTCATTTTCTAATTTAATGTTTAATCGTGTTTTCTTATTTTAAGTTATTTAACACCACTTTAAAAAAACTCATAAGAGAATTCTATTTTTAGTATAAGCTATATTTTTTGTTAATTTATTGGATACACGCATTATTGCAATCTACATTCATAAAACAGTTAATGAAATTGCTAATCAGTATTACAATGCTCAAAACCATGTACATTAATTTTTCTCAAATTCATTTTGTGTACAACCCCTATTTCGCTGCTCGAAAAGTGCTCCAACATTAAATAGCTGTAACCCTGTGGATTTTGGTCGTAGAATGACGTATTTTATTTTTTATTGTGCATGAAATTGTACAAAGAATTTTCTTTTCTAAATATAACTGGTAGGACCGGGGGACGGTATAAGAATTTAAATTTCGTTATTTTTATGGGAATCGATTTATTGACCTTGATTGTTTGATGTAATAGATTATATAATTTAAAGCATTTTTGCAATTGGAACTATGTGTCTTTGACTAACGGATTAGGAAATAGCCATTGGGCACCATTAACACCGGACACACTGTTTATATTTATAGAAAGATTTTTTAAAAATAAATTTATCACAAAAAATCATGAGTGCAGCAACTGCAGCTCTAACATGTTTTCTGTGTTTATAAATAAATATGAAAAAATATCAAACAGTCCCAAGTCTTTGCCAAAAGAGAAATATAAGTAAGAGAAAAGCTAATAAAAACAAATTGAAAAAACATTGAACCAGATTGAGGCAGACTGGCTCAAAAGTTAATCACAGGTTTCTGTGCTGGTAGCTGGAGATTTGTAATTATTGTATTTCTTGAATTTTTAAAAATATTAATTTAGAATTCTAATATCCAGATATAAACAATTTAAATACGATTTTATGCTCTAATCAACGGGCACCAGCTCTCAACGCAAGATGCCACCAATAAAAAGGCGAGGGGTTCAGAAAATTCAGTATCAATGGTTCTTTTAACAAATTTTAAGATCTTGTGATTGTAGTTCATATTAGCCCAGTGCAGCTCGTTTTAAAATGCAAATTCTGGTAAACGATCTCTTACATTGCATGGAGGATACTCAATTCTGCACGTCTTTTACGATAAATTACGATTTTATTCAACGGAAAACAGGCTTTAGAGGAGAAGTACTGTGATTACTTTTACAGTATTATTATTATTACTATTATTATTATGATCTGTATTAAGTCGCTATACTTTTAGTTTCGATTACCAATTGTAAGGTCACATTTAATTTTGGAGAATCTTATGAAAATAGAGATGGATGCGAGATTGAATTTTTCAGTTTCCGTGTCTTCACTCAATTAATGCGTAATTGTCTCTTAATAACTAATTGAGATTTAATCCTTCTTTTAGTGTCTCTGAGAATAGTCCTTCTTTTACAACGAGCCTTGCTTTTCCTTTTTCTGTGTGAAAACAATGCTATCTAGCTTTCTATGTACAAGCAATTCTATGGATAAACCAGTTATGTTTGTTCGAATTCTTATAAAATTAGCCAAAAGGGAACAGACAAGGTTACAAAAAATTATCTTTCTCGATTTTAGTATTATAATTGACAGTTTTATTTTTGTGTGGTACGTTGATACTCCATTTATTTAAATACAGCAATACTTCGACTTACGCGAACGTGGAGTTACGCGATTTTCAAATCTCGTCGATTCATTTTTTGTTTACTTGCAAAATAACTTCGGTATACGATTTTAAGGGTAAATTTTTATCTCGTAAGTTGAGTTCGGGGTATCACTGTATTGTATTTCAATGACGATTACTCAACATTCATGCTGTGGTGAATTTCGGTATGGGAGAAAATTAGAATGGAGACCCTCGTGTTCATGGGCGTCGGCAAGGGGGGTCAAACGGGTCACTTGACCCCCCCTGGAAAATGTGACCTTTTTAAAAAAAAATAGGCATCATATACAAAAAATGTCACCTGCCCCTTTTTCGGAAGTAAAGTAATTTATGTATTTTAACATACTGCAACAACTCGCTGTAAAATTTCTGTAAAAAAAAAAACAAGATTATTTTCATAATTGGTAGCATGTTTCAACCAAAGACGAATTAAAGGGCAGGGGCGTAAGGGGCGACCACCCTCTCGTTTAAAAAAAAAAAAATTAAAAAACCCTATTTTACTTCCATGAAATGGATGTGTTTGTGAATCTTGCAACTAACCTCGGCCCTGCCCCCCCCCCCCCACACACACACACAAACAAAATTGCATTAATCCTTCACAGATTTCAACACATGCCTGGCATATTTACAGAAAATCGATACATTTTCATTTCGGCTTTAGAATTAGGTCCAGAGAGAAATGAAGCATGTGTGAATAACAAAAAAGAATCAGTTTGATGGCACTAGCACTAAAACCAAAATGACAGTAAAAAATCTTTAAACTCGCTTCTGTATTTACAGAGATATCCATATATCGTAATGTATTAGAATATTTTTGAGTGTTCTTGTAAAAGAACTATTTATGCTATATGCATAAAAGGTATCCTATAACTCAGGAGTAGTGCAGCTTTGTATTAGTGAATAAAGTTTTAGAATCGGTTCAGTAGTTACAGAGATACCCGAAGAGCGTAATGTAATTCTTATGACAGTCCCTGTAAAAGAACTATTTACGAAATATGCATAAAAAGTAGCCTATAATACTCAGGATTAGTGTAGCTCTCTATCAGGGAAAAAAGTTTTAGAATCGGTTCAGTTAGTTACAAAGATGCCCATAGAGCGTAATGTATTAGAATTATTTTGAATGTCTCTGTAAAAGAACTATTTGTGCTATATGCATGAAAGTTTGCCTGTATGTTAATCCAGGGTATCAGCTATCTTCATTCCAAATTTTATCCAAATCCTTTTAGCCGTTTTCGCATGATTGTGTTACAAATATCCAAACTCACAAACATACACATTTTTAATAATAGTAGGATTTGAAAATTTAAGAACTTCAAGAAACACGTTTGACTAAATTCTATTTTATGCTTTTTATTTTGGCGTAAAACTGACGTAATTTTCATGTCATTTCATGTTTTTCAAATGCTTGCGATTCTGCAAATAGCATTTATGCTTTATTTCAAAAGCATTGATCAATGTATTAACGACATTAACAATTCTACTGCATACAACATTCTCCAATCTAGCAGATGAGATGTTGCTGCGAAAGTACAAATATTGCCTTGTGTATATTTTGGCAAATCAGCACTGCTGATAATTAAAGAATTTCTAGGCTTCTCCTTCTCAGTCCTACAAGAATTTTATGGAAAGACGCTTGCTCATTCCGTTATAGTAAAAATGTTCCCATGTCGGACCGAACATGGAAAAACTAATAGAACACTCCAACAAATAACCGTACAATTGCTGGAAATTTTCTGTAAAATTTTACGGAAATACCTCGTTTATATTCGAATACAGGATAATTTCTGTATATCAAGGGCCAGGGTCTCACTGGTACAAAATTTCTAGTGGAATTTACAGGAATAATATTCCGTAAATAGCAATGGCGTCCCAGTAGCCAGTACATTTGCAGCGTTTTCACGAAATCATTATTATTATTATTATTATTATTTTACAGTGAGGGTTATGACGCATGTTCTGTGATGGTTAAAAAAGAAGGTGGCGTGCAAGCAATCATCAAACGTATCTACTTAACAACTGCATATTTTCACTGTGCATCACGCTAATTAAACTTTCAAACTACAGTCTTTAAATTATGTAAAACTCCCTACATCATTTGACCGATATTTTTTAATAACCTTTTTTGTACAGTTGTAATCTTATTTGCTTTAAAATTAACTTCTACATTTTTTTAAATTAAGCATAACAGTTTTATCCTTCGCCTGAATCAACATTTTATCATTTCACGTTTCAATTAGTTTATTAAACTAGTACGATGAACGCTCTCTGATGTGAACACCCCGGTATTATGAACACATTCCGACATTCCCAGCGAAACTCCGTAGACTTAACATTAGATGAACTTTTTGCATTCTGAACACCCTCTAATTTGAGCATCCCAGCATTATGAACACTACTTTTGACCCCATTGTACCTGTACTTGTATATAAATGAAGGTTTATTTCATTTTTAATTGAAATTCGGAAAATTCCCCAAGAGTGCAAATTCGGAGAGAGTTACGCTGCATAAGCATACACAATGCAAGTACTGTATTGTACTGTTTATTAAGGCAAAGGTGCTCGAGGGCTATTTGACAAAGGAGCGGTGCTTTGGGCGGAGGACTTTTTAAAGGGTTCTTGTGCTTATTCAACTTCTGGAGAAAACCGTTAGACTTATGGCGGCGCAATTGTCCTGAACCCGGGAAATTCACACTTCAGCCATCAGTGACTATATCCACTCGGCCATAAAAGTGCCCATGCATAAAGCAAGAACAGACTAAAATTACTTTTTTTCGTATAATGTACCGATTATGGAATATGTTTAAAGTAATGCAGTACACGCTTAATTCAAAGGAGCGAAAATAACGATCAAGGAGGGAGTGAAAGAAAAATTAAAGTAATTAAAAAACTTTGTAAAAAACACATAAGAAGTAAAAGGAAAAAGGATACGCGTTTCGTTCAAAAATTGTTTTGAACTTCTTCAGTCCAAGCTCTTCGACGTAAAGAACACAGGGAACTGAAAAGAGAAAAAAACAAGCAAGATGTTGCCACAAGGGGTAAAGAAAAGTCGAACAAAACCACGGAGAGGGGAGAAAAAAAATTAAAAAGGGGGATAGAAAGGAAAGGAAAGAAGCACAAAAAATACAGAAATAAAAAAGGAATAAAGAAAAATAATAAAAAAAAAAGGGAACACATAAGTACAAACACACACAAAAAAAAAGAGAAAACAGAACAAACAAACAAAAAACAAATAGCACACGAAATTTTTTTTTTTTTTTTTTTTTTTAAACCACGAACAGGACAGCACAATAAATATATATATAAATAAATATATATATATATATATATAAATATATATATATATATTTCTTTTAATTTTTTTTTTTTTTTTTTTAATAAAAACGAAAAAGAAAGACAGTAACACACGTACATACACATTAAAGAAACAGGGGGGGGGAAAGGGGGGGGGTAGACGAAGAAAGTGAAAAGAACCTTACAACAGCAACTTCCAAGCAGAATGAACGAAAGGAACGGAAGAACCATCGTTCACAAGACGATCTAAGTGCTGGGTGATGGAAAAACCTTCCAAAAAATCCAGATGGGACAAAGACTGAGGAGTGCACAAAATCTTAGCCTTAGAAAACTGAAATCGATGATTGGAATTCCAACAATGTGAGGCAATAGAAGATTTGGAAAGTTCGTGCTTAGAGACATATCTCTCATGCTCTTTGAGCCTAAATTTGAGAGCTCTTCTGGTCTGACCAATATAGCCCAAATCACAAGATTCACAAGGAATATAATAAACACCCCAACGGTTCTCAGTAGGAATAGGATCTTTAAGGGAAGAAAATTTAAGTTTATTAACAGGTTTAAAAATGACTTTGAAACCGAAATTTTTGAGAAGTTTAGAAATTTTGTAGCATAAAGGTGAAAAGAAAGGTAGTACAATTAATTCGTTGTGAAAATTAATAGTATTAGTAGAAGTATTAGGCTTATTAAATTTAGAAACAGCTTTATCAATAATAGAGGGGCTAAAACCACGAGAAATCCTTAGCTGTTTCTGTAAGGTTCTTTTCACTTTCTTCGTCTACCCCCCCCTTTTCCCCCCCCCTGTTTCTTTAATGTGTATGTACGTGTGTTACTGTCTTTCTTTTTCGTTTTTATTAAAAAAAAAAAAAAAAAAAAATTAAAAGAAATATATATATAATATATTTATATATATTTATATATATATATATATATATATTTATTTTTATATATATTTATTGTGCTGTCCTGTTCGTGGTTTAAAAAAAAAAAAAAAAAAAAAAAAAAATTCGTGTGCTATTTGTTTTTTGTTTGTTTGTTCTGTTTTCTCTTTTTTTTTGTGTGTGTTTGTACTTGTGTGTTCCCTTTTTTTTTTTTTTTTTTCTTTATTCCTTTTTTATTTCTGTATTTTTTGTGCTTCTTTCCTTTCCTTTCTATCCCCCTTTTTAATTTTTTTTCTCCCCTCTCCGTGGTTTTGTTCGACTTTTCTTTACCCCTTGTGGCAACATCTTGCTTGTTTTTTTCTCTTTTCAGTTCCCTGTGTTCTTTACGTCGAAGAGTTTGGACTGAAGAAGTTCAAAACAATTTTTGAACGAAACGCGTATCCTTTTTCCTTTTACTTCTTATGTGTGTTTTTTACAAAGTTTTTTAATTACTTTATCGTTTAACACCAGTATTTTGAGTGTTTTTTCAGTTGAAAGAAAAATTGTCGGTTTCGACCTTTTTACATCGAAACCCACAGTATTAACGCAAAAATGCTCTTTAAATACTCCTTTCCCGCGAAATCCACACCCTGTCTTCTGTTTCCCAAAATACTGATAACGTTCGCCCGGAAAATTTTGCTCCGCTCAGTGATCGGAAAACGCTCGTAAAGGAGAAGTGCACTTTCAAGTAAGGAAAGGATCGAAAATTCACTCCGACTGATCGAATTTCGCTCGTTTGAATTAAGTGTGCCTAGCATTATGTAATTTACTCACTCTATATACAATATACCGATTTTGCTTCACCTTACTTTTTGTCCTGCTCTGCTTCCCACTTCTTCATAGAAGTACTAGTGGATTAACTGATGTCACTTTTTTTCCAGGGGGGGGGGGGGTATGTGTTGCCCTGTTACTTGTCATAAAAAAAAATTGATTTAAAAGTTTTCAAGAAATGTAGTATAATTGTAAAATTTTGTTGTTTTGTTTTGTAAAAATCTTTTAAGTAAAATAAAAAGCCACCCGTGCTCGATTGAATACGACACCGGACACTGGTAGATCGCTTAAGTGGAAAAGTCCAGGGGCTCTACCACGGTAGTATCGGAAAGCTTTCCGTACCGGCTAAATTAAGCCTTCCCGACTCATGACGCTACATTCCGAGAAATATCCGATGTGTCTTATTCTGAAGGTTCCGGAATCGTTCCGATGTCGTATTCACTATCGAAAATAATGCTATTTTTTCCGGCACGTCAGATGAAGGTGAAAATTTGCATTCCGATAACGAAGAGTAGTAGATGGGTGCTTTATAGTGTGTATTATGGAGTGTTAAGCACTCCCACAAAAGAAACCCTTTCCCTGGTAAGGCTCACTCTCCCTCCCTGTTAAAAAGCACACTCCTTCCTTCATCGATTTCTCCCTATCCCTCAGAAATTCTGAAACAATGCATTTGTTTAAGAAAAAGGAGAAGAATCCGTGTGTTTCGATTGGTTTATCGGTCCCAGTGTCGAGATTGACCTAGCAGGTACAAAAATACTCACTTCTTTTATTCGACACTCTTCGTGCAAGCCCCCCCGTGGAATTGGACTATCCGGGAGACAGAACTATCCGTCACTGTTATTCTCCGATAACATCGTGGTAGAGCCCCTGAATTCTGGCCTACCGCACGGCTGTCGATCTAACGGTGAGGACTTTTGAGCGGTTTTCTCCACGTGAATACACATTGGAACCGATTAGTATGTCCTCTTCTCAAGGCATTCCTACCAGTGACAGAGAGTTCTAATGTGCTTTGCCTTAAAAAAAATAATAACAGAAAAAGGGGGTACATTATATGTTTGACTGAATTTAATTTAATTTAATCGAGAATAGCCACTAAATCTTAAGTCAGAGATCCTTCATCTGGGTAATCAGCATGGCTTATTAGATTAATATACAGTCTACCTTTGTTGTTGTTACTAATTCCCTCTGGCAACCGCAGAAAGGAGCCAGATCCTCCATATAGAACGGCGATGATCGAAAGAGAGTGGCTTCCAATTTAATGAGCCCCAGTAGATGGAAGACCGATTTAGCTCGGGGTCTCCAATCTCGGGGACCGATTTAGGTCGAGTTTAACAAAAACCAGATAAGAGACTTAGCACCTGGATCGGCTCAGAGGAATTGTTTGAACACCGAGGACGTTGGAGTCACGAACAGATTTTACGTGCACGGCCTCCTATTTGCGTACACAGTTTCACAGCAGTCCAGCCGAGAGAGGGTGTGGAAGTCTCAAGCTCTATCCCAAGCCAGTGCTGCTTCACATTCCGTTTTCTTATGGCAAAGGACTTTAGAAACTAGGCCGCATTTTGTCGGGGAGGACAAAAGCAGTTCTACCAATTTTTCTGTTATTGGCCATCGAAATTTTCACGACGAATTTATATGCCCACCACGAAATGTATATATATCCCAATAATTTTGCTTCAGATCAATTTTATCACTTCTTTCCCCTTCCCTCCCCCGCCCACTGACTGCTAGTATTTCCACAGTTTGACCCACCCTGGAAATTTTTCTGGCGACGCCCATGCTCGTGTTCCTTCTTTTACATCTTCTTACCGACCCCGTATCCTGACCATAGATCGCGACGGCATCCATTACAGGCAATCTACGACCCTTCTGGCAGATGTGTTTTTGAGTGCGTGCGAAGCATACTTTTGTTTGAACAGGAAAGAGTTATCTTTTAGACGGTGCCTGTTTTGAAACCTTCCGTTCGGGCTAAGGCATAAATAATGCAAATCTTTTTTTTTTTTTTTTTTTTTTTTTCCCCGGTGTAACGGGAGAACACGTTGGTGGCTACTTCTGGTCGACTCTGAATTTAGCAGGTGGGAGATCGTAACAGCAATAAATCTGTCCGCTAAAACCCCACTGAAATGCAAAGGGATAAGGGCGTACATCTTTGACCACGGAAATGGGAAAGCCAGACCATCGACAGTAGGAGTGCTTGAGCAAATAGTGGCGTCAAATGGAGGGCCATTCATTCACAGCCCTCAGTGCTTTGAGTGGATGTAAAAAAAAACATAGAATGGTCGGCTGCAGTGGCGTAGTTAGAATTTTTCAAGGGGGGGGGTTCGTTTTTTCGATTGCTTACATACACCCAGATATATATATATATATATATATATATATATTATATAGTAAACTTTCGGCTATATGGAACACAAACCATTGGTCCCGATTCACATCCACTATCTCTGTTCACTATAGGGACACTTCGGTTTTAGTAAATTTCAGATATAGTGGATGAAATTTGCTGGTCCCCAGAGGTTCTCTATAACTGGAGTAGACTGTATACATATATACACACGCGAGTTGTGAGTAAGCTTGGTTCAATCACCCAAGTTCACGCTTTCCATAAAAAATTACTTTTCTGCACAAAACTATTTTCAGTCGATGCTTTTGTGGATCCACGGGAAGGAGGAGGGGGGGGTGGTGTGTTTGTGGACTCGCAAAGAGGGCCACTTTCACTCTTCCAAAAGTTTGCTTACCCGGAAAAGCAGTTAATGCGATAAATGAGTCTCCTAAGGGCAAGATTATTTTCAAGAGGTTTTATCATGCAGGCATGAAAGTTTTCAGTCTTTTTCAACATCACTCATAAATTTGAGCATTTAGTATTTAAATTAGTTTATTGAATGTAGTTGTACTGAATACAGTGATATAAGGAATATTAGTTAATTTAATAATGAATACATATAAAAGAATAACAAGGTAATGTGTTAAATGCATAATAATTTATTTGTTCTGTATGATCCGCAGCAAAGTTCAGTCTTTTTAGCTGTTTCGTGCTTTCATGCCTGATCATGATAATGAAAAAATTGTAATTTTAAACAGCTTCGTAGAGAAAATATTCTGTTTGTTATGCAAACTTCACCCCCCCCCTTCTCAATATGTGGGAAATAGTGTAATGAACAGCCTAATTTTCCTCATCACACTTAGTGTCAAGGGAGGGAGGGGTTAAACCCCCAAACCCGCCCCTTGTGTACGCCACTGGTCGGCTGGTATATTTTCGAGGCTTTCGAACAGTCCGTGGTCGCCAAATAAGGGTAACAGTTATGTACGTAGCTTCTTTTGCTGCGGTACTCGTGAAACTTTTGCTCGTTTTGAGGGTGGCCGTGGAATAGAGGTGACCATTTAGAAAAAAAATTCAGTGTATGAGGATAACAACTGAAAGGCAAATTGCCATTCCTAACTAACCTTTGTCTTTTTCCTAGGGAGTACGCCCGTGCAAAATGGAGGAACCGTGAATCTGAGGACGGGGTGAATCGGAGCATACAGGACATCTTGAGCTGCCTTGAAAGTATCGGCGGCAGAACATCCAGCAACAACTCTAGAGGGTTCCGTCGAATAATCCTCATCCTCAGGACGCTGATGGCAGTGACGGTGCTGGAGCAGGAACTCCGAGAACCTTATCTGCTGTGCCTGAGGCTGTATTTCGTGCCGACGCCCGAGCCTTTCGTGTCCGCACAAGAGGTGCGTGACTTTCTCCTGTACCTCCTGGGCAATGACTGTGACCGAGTTGGCCTGGATCGATTCGTCGACCAGCAATGGTCAGCTGTCTTCGGCCGAAACCCGTACGGCCCAAGAAGCCTGCAGCACCTGTCCCGATGTGCGGCGAGGACTCGACTTGTTGCCGTGGCGGAAAGCAGGTCTGCCGCTCTGCCCCAATTGGTGAAGGACCTGAAAATTCCAGAAAAATTGAAGGACTTCTTGTTGGGTGAACCGGAACCGAAGACATGGTAAATTTGTATGAACGCAGGGAGACTTGAATAAAAGTTTACTAAAATTAAAATCTAGTTTGTTGCGTTTTCATTTATTATTTTCAGCAGAGAGGCGTTGGCGTACTTTCGTACAGTGGAGCCCATAACAAACAAGAAACTGCGTTCGTTATCTTAGTAATCAATGCTTCATTTATCAGAGTATGAATCAGAGCTAGACAACGTTGAAATTTTTACATCGTGATGTATCATCAATTCAGCATCGATATATCGATGTCAAATCACAAGTACTCTTGATCTTTGTTTTTAATCCTGGAGGGGAGGTCATGGGAAAAAGGTATGAAGGTGGTTGTATTTTTTAATATAAAAAATCACATCAGTTAAATATAACTACTGGTCTGAATCGTTTCATTCCTTATAAGTACGAAATTTCTTCGAACAGTTTAACAACGGAACACCCAATAAAAGTATAAACCTTGGAAAAGTATTTAAAAAAATCTACAGTGCTTTTTATTGATTTTATAAACCATAGGTAGGAAAATAAATCTTAAAATGTTATTTTATAAATTTACAAGAAGAATGGAAATAGTAATTAGAATTCTGTTTTTTTATACATTAGTTATCAACAGAGATCGCGAATATCATGAAATAGGAAGTAAGTATCATGAAATTTTTTTTAATAAAGAAATGTTCGGTATTTTGATATATATTAGATACTATCGATAAAAAGTTAATTTCACTTTTAATAAAAACTTTGGGCATGATAGAAACATTATAATATCAGATACAGTGCCATATTACCGGCAGGGCAAACGGGGCAGCTGCCCAGGGCCCAAAAATCTTCCATTTTATAACTTTACAATGAAATTTCAAAGGAGAAAAATATTTCAAAAGTTATTATTTCAAAAGATTTTTTAATTATAAATCATGAAAAATGAAAATGATTCAAATTTACATTTCTATAAAATATTTTTTTTTTCTTTTCAATTATTCGAAATGCTCTATAATCTATATAGCATACCAGCATGTAACAAAATAACCAACTTCATTTTGTAAACAGTATTTTTACTGCTGAAAAAAACTGCAAAAAAAAATATTACTGTTTACCAAGTGGTTGTATTCTGTTCATGTTGGTAACTGTGATATAGTATTTAGATGTAACGTTTCACTATCTGCTTTATTGACATCATGTAACCATATTCATTTATTTCAGATTACTTAAAACAAAATTTGTGTTTGGAAGGGGGAAGATAGTTAAAACTTTTCAGAATGAACCAATCACAATCCTTTTTTTTCTTCTTTTTTGGAAGGGAGAGGTTATTGCACGGGGCCCAATTTTTTTCTTCTGCCCAAGGCCCACAACTGTCTTGATCGGGCTCTGATCAGATATTCTATTATATACAGGGTGTAAAGTGCTAACGGTGCCCAATGGCTAGTTCCTTAACCGTTAGTCAGGGACACATAGTTCCAATTGCAAAAACTGTTTAAATTATATAATATATTTTACTAGAAACAATCAATGAATCAACATAAATATAACAAGTCAATAAATGAATTCCTATAAAAAATACGAAATTAAAATTTTATACGGTCTCCTGATCCTACCAATTATGTTTAGAAAAAGTTTCCTTATGCAATTTCATGCACACAAATAAATAAATAAATAATTCGTTCCGATACGACGGAAATTCACGGAGTTACAGCTGCTTAAAGTTTGGGCACTTTTGGAGCAGCGAAATAGTTGTATATAAAATGAATTTGAGTAAAATTAATGTAAATAGATTTTAGCCTTGTAATATTTATTAGAAATTTCATTAACTATTCATGAGTGTACATTACCATAAAGAAGACTAACGTTTAACTATGTATATCCAATAAATTAACATAAATACAGTGTGTACTGAAAATAGAATTTTTTAAAAACTTTTTTAAATGAACGGGTGTTAAATAACTTAAAATAAAAACAAGGAAATAAAACATTAAACATTAAATTAGAAAATGAAACATTTAAAAATACAAATATATGCATTTTGGAAACTTAAAATAATATTACAAATTCAGTTAGCGTAACATTTGCTCAAAAGTATCTGCCTCGGCTGCAGCACAAATAGTGTCTGACACCGGATGGATTTTTATAGAGCCTGAATATAACATTCTGCTTAAATATTAGTATTCTAATAAAATTAATTTTAATTCTTTCTCCGCATTATGCCAGGAAACGAAATTAAAACCTATTATTTAAAATATGAATTTTTCTATGGTACCTTAAAGATTTACCGTAACGGGACATTTTTAAACTTGGAAAAATGACTTAAGTCTGAATATTTGCTGCGTTACAACTCGGTAAATTTTCGTCGTAGAAGGACGAATTTTTTTTTAAATTATGCATCAAATTGAATTAAGAAAAATTTTCTATATATAACTGATAGGATAGGGGGACCGTATAAAAATTTAAATTCAGTAGTTTTTATAGGGATTTAATGACTTCGACCGTTTCTGATATAATAGATTATACAATTTAAAGCATTTTTAAAATTGGAACTAAGTGTCTCTGACTAACGGTTTAGGAAGTAGCCATTGGGCACGGCCTGAAAAAAAAAGGTTCAAAATAAGGTCGGAAATAATAATCCGTTAAGAAAAAAATTCCTCTCGTTCATTTTCTAAAAGTTACACATTTTAAATATTTTATACGACCCCTCGTACAAAAACATCCCCAATTAGTAAAATGTTCCCCATACATTAATGAGATGATGCATATGCATTTTTGAATGATGAAATTTGAGCCTTCCATCGTAGGAATTCGCAGATATATTTTTAAAGGAAGATAGTTGGGGACTATACATGATTTTGTAAGTAAACATTTATTCCCAGAGTGGAAGAAAAAGATTTTCTTTCGTAATTTCTGTTCGAACCCTGAAATGCAATCATTCCACGTGGTTTTTACTTTCTTGTAAGAAGTATAAGGAAGTGATGTGATCGCAAAAAATTTCGGTAGCCAGATTTTGAGGGAAAAACCGATTTTGACTAGCTCTAAATTTATTTTTAGGAATTTTTGGAATGAATCGCATCGTAGGCATTCATGTACGCTCATAGAAATGCATGTACAACCCATTTTGACCGACCGTAAGTCCGTTTTGACAAGTTTTTCCCTGACGTCTGTATATACGTATGTACGTACAGCTGCAGAAAAAAACCTTCCATTTGTACTTTATTCGGTTGTCGTTCGTAGTACAGCAAAGTTACATATACCAATCGTTTACGATTGAGGTATACACTTTAATTTGCTATACACAAAAATTACATAAGGGCTATCTCCATATTAAAATTCACACCAACGTTTTTTTCCTAATAGCAACCCCATAGATTTCACTTCATATTTAAAAAAGTTAGCTCATTTCAACACCGGATACCAATTTTCAATAAATTAGAACTGAAAATGAGTGAGTTATCAGCTTACAAAATCCCCCCTGAGAAAGAAAAACAGTTAATAAAAATGTATAAGCAAAGTCTTGAATAAAACTGGAGTAACGGAACTTCCAATCCAGAGCAGTCTTCAGACTAGCTAATTTTAGTTTACTATGAATAACCTAAGTTTAAAAAAATTCAAACGATTACAGAACTGCAAAAGTAAAAAATAGCCTATGAATTGGGAAGATATCCTTTATTGAGCCCTATTACATACAGGTTTGAATAAATAATAAAAGCAATGGCAGTGAACGCAGAACAAAATTATTAATAATTTCGTTTAATTGTATTATTTTATTAAATTGTATTTTTGTATAATTTACAATGACTGGATTCAAAATCTGTGTTTCAAAACTATTTCACATTCAGGGATTCTTCTAACAGCATCTGGAAGATAAAAATTGTGACTTCAACAAGTAATTACAGAATTAATAAAA
Source organism: Cheiracanthium punctorium (assembly GCA_038373885.1). Taxonomy (NCBI): domain Eukaryota; kingdom Metazoa; phylum Arthropoda; class Arachnida; order Araneae; family Cheiracanthiidae; genus Cheiracanthium; species Cheiracanthium punctorium. Next base: position 68,908 of record JAWZYV010017441.1, on the reverse strand, counting down.
GTTAAAACATAACTGCTATTCTATCCTAATAAAAAAAAAAGGATACATTCCCCCCTGTGCCTATGGCTTCACGATTTTGAAGAATAATGCTAAACTAGGCAAAATTTTTGCCAAGCTTTCTTTCCGCTAACCAATATTTTGGCAGACACTTTCCTAAAGGAAGAAATAAAATTGCCTTCCTTATGATTTGTCAGTTAGGAAGGTTTTCGTGTAGAAACTTTACGCTTTACGTTGTTCTTTCGCGCGGGACCATAGGTGACGACCTATGTTCCGTGTCGCAATGCCAGAGTGACGATTCTGGATATTGCGGCACCTGGATACAGGTTTAAGATCATTAAATAGGGCATCTAAATTTTTTGACTTCATTATTGTTAAATGTTTCAGAAGTAGGTGTGAGGGAGATCACATATCTAATTTAATAATCATTAATTTGGCTTTCTTTAATGTAATCTATCCAAAATTCAAGAATTCTAAATCACTTCTGTTTTCATGTTTCTGCCATTTCGGCTTTTAAATCTGTATATGTGCTTTTCCCCGTATGCACTATTCCTTTTGGTTTGTCTCTCGAAATGAGACCCGGTGGCGGCGTTATGAGCTAAAAATAGATTATAATTGCGTCCGTTTGCAAAATCAATGGCTTTTTGTTTCCCCTCATTTGGCATAGCGTTGGCGTAAGTTATTATTTGTTTCTTTATTTGTTTCTTGTCTCGTCTTTAAAATTATTTGCTCGCGATTACGTCATTTTTAATTTTATTGGATTAGAGTTGCTCTGGAATTGGCGTTATTGATTTCAGCCATGTGTTTGTTCTCGCCAATGTGTAATTCTGTGTTGGCGTATTTTTTAAGTTATTCCACCTTAATTTCACTGTCCATATAGGACGTCATTTTATTTTCGCTGAGCCACCACCGCCCGTTATAATAATGTTTCAATAGTATATGTTTAATAAAATAGTTTTTCAGTATTTAACGTCTTTTTATTTTATTGCAACATAAGTGTATCGGACCTGGATTTTCTTGTCACAACGCAGTCTTTAAATTTAAAACAGCCTAACCAAATAACTTCTTTACATAAATGATGCTTTTCTGAAATTTTATTTCTTCCTATGGGTAAAGTGACAGTATTTTAAATTATCCCCAGTCTTGCAGTAATCGTAGATTTCGTAAAAAATTCTCTAGCGGAATTAGAAATATTAAAATTTTGCCTAGTTTAGCATTAATATAAACAAGTTGCCTGGTCAATATAACCTCTGAATTTCTAGTTTTGCAGTGTAAGGTCAATTTTAATCGCTTGCATCCTAAAACTTCTGTTGCAACTGAACTAGAACCTCGATTTACAGTGCCATTTTCAACTCTTTGAAACCGTCTGCAAAAAACCGCTCGTTTTCAAGAGCTGATAGTTAGAGTATTCAGATCACTGCGAAACAGAAAGTTTACGCAATGGAAAAGTGCGTGAGCAGTTTTTAGGTGAATTTAAAAAATAACAACCATGCAATTAGTGTACAAAAATATTAACTTGCAAGTATTTTGCAATTTGGCGTGAACTTAAAATACTTCTGAAAGAAAGTGCTGGGAGTATAGTAATAAAATAGATTATACTCCCAGCTCAAGTATAGTAATATAATAGATTATACTCCCAGCTCAACTTTTGCCTCGAGAACCTTTGATAGTCGGGGCCATTTAAGCAGACTGTTTTGCATTGGATTATTTAAAGCTTTGCTGTAAGTAATGCCAATTGGTTCAAGTTTCCCAGTGTGCATAATTGGCTACATTTTTGTCTACTTGGGATCAATCTGTGTATTCAGTACGTGACACGAAATATTTTAGGTTGTGACATTGTTCTAGCTGAGTTGGTAAACTTTCTACACAAATTCGCGAACTGATAGTGCCGCGTGAATTACGATGAAATTGCCCGTAACTGTACTTTTTGAAATTTAATTTTTGGAAGAAAGCCCTAGTGTGCTTTGCTTAAGGGAACAAACAGCCTACTTTTAAAATGCCCAAAAAATCGATTTTGCGATTTTTATCTCATTAAATAGCTTACTTTATTCTAAAAAGATTGATACCAACCATTTTTCTGTATGACATTTATTTGTTGAGATAAAAAGGAAAATGTAAACGCAAGTTGGGCAGCATGCTGTAGCAGCTGCAACTAAGGTTGACACTCAAAGCATAAAAGAGGGAGAATAGAAATGTACAGAATTTAATTTAGAAACTCGAAGAGCCAGAAAAATGCTCATCAGTTCTCAGTTTGAGGCAATAAAAGAAAACGAAGGCATTGTGCATGAAAGCGGAACATTTTAAATCGAAATTTCATAAAGTGAAATAAAATCAAATTTTTATGTTGCAAAGTAAAAATAAATATATATATATGGATATAATTATTAAAATAATTTCAAAACATGTACTTTACCAATATTAATGCCTTTATATCCTAAAAATGTAACTTTTGTTAAGGTATGTACTTAGACTGATGTTTCTTAAGCCACATTAAAACATATTTTGGGTTAATCATATTAAGTACTCCGTAAAATTATTCTTAAATAGTAAATGTTTCATTAGAAAATGTTTTTAACTTTTCAAAATTAAAATTTATGTTCCAAAACAACAATTTGAACTTTAATTGGCGTTTTCTCAAAACACTGTTTTTCAAGTTTGCGCGCATGATATTTTAAAAACTATTTAAGATATCAACTTGAAATTTTTCTCAGGCATTTATTCTAATATAATGAACAAAATGAACTAAAATGAAATGGTTGTGTTTCATAGAAAAAAAGTTATGATTGTAAAACTATCAAAATTTTTATGGTAATTTAAATTTTCAGATTAAATGATTTTTTTAAATTTAAATTATGAAAATAATTAAACCATTTTAGTTTAGATTGTTAATTTGAATGTCTTGTTTAATTTAGAAAAAAATTATGAGGTTCAAAGGAATTCTAATTGAGATATCTTGCGCGCAGTGGGAAAGTACCCTTGAATTTTTTTTTCCAATATTGTGTGGTAAAATAATATTTTTAAAATTATCACCTTTATAATAAATTAAAATAATATTTTTAATCAATAGAGTAATTTCATAGTAGTTAACTGAAAAAAAAGTTATGTTTCTGCATGCATTCATTATTTTTTTAAAAATTATGAAAGTTGATCTAAAATTTATACATTTTCCCATTCTTAAAAGTAGGCTGTCCCCTTAAAGTTCTAATTTGCGCATAATGCTTGATGCTTCGGTAAAGTGGCATGAACTTAATTTAAATTTGGCTAAGAGGAATTAAATGTTTCATTAAACTAGCTTGCATTATTTGGATTTAATTTCGTTAGTTAAAATCACAAGAGCTTAAAGGGAATCTAACAAAAATCGGAGCTTAAAGTTTTTAGTTAATGATTCCCATTTGTTGGGTAATTTGCTAATCAAACAGCTAACACAACCAGGATTTCGGGTTAATACGGAACCACGATACTTTTCCTATACAATTTTATCTGCTTCGATCACTTGGATTTCGGAATAAGTTTTCTAATTGACTACTAGTCTTTCGGCAAATATAACTGCAAATAATTAATTTGCATGACTTTCCATCTCTGAAGGCATAACTCATTGCCTGGCCAGCTTTCGAGTTCCCTTCAGAGAAAAATCCTCGTAAAATGGCCTTGATCCCCCATTCTGCGAGGATACACATGCCAAAATCTTAAATTATTAAAATTTTTATTTTGGGCACGAGACTTGATAACGATCACTTCATAATTGAGACAAAGTTTAAGTGATAGTGAACTTCGGTAAAACAATCGTATGAAAAAGAGTACCTTGATTCAGGATTTTGGGAATTTTCAGGGTGATCGGGGATAGGTTTTTACCCGTTTTGCTGTTTATACTAGCAAAATAGCAATATTGAAGTTGGCATGATTGAAAACATCAACTGGGGGAAAATAACTGATGTCTCAGTTTGGACATTAAAGTTTGCTGAAATTTTATTTTAATAAATCTAAGCACTTCGGAATTTATCTATCACTTGGAGCAAAATCCCTTTCGACGAATTGGACAGGTTACGTCTCAGACTTAGTTCTTGCTTCTGTAACGGTATTCAGATTTCGGAAATGGTTGGTTTTGACGTTTTCTTCACTGGAATTGACTTTCCGAGAGTCAAACTAGGCTTAACCCTTTGAGCCGCAACCCTTGCCCAATGCTGAAAAAAGGGCAGCCGTTGCCATCGCTCGACTTAACTACCAGCAAGATGGCGGACGATCGAAACGTTCATCGCGTGCCACAGATCTAGAGACAGTTTTTTGACGATAGCTGGCTGTGCGGCACAGCCAGCTGTCGTCAAAAAGGGTCTCTAGATCTGTGGCACGCAATGAACGTTTCGATCGTCCGCTATCTTGCTGGTAGTTAAGTCGAGCGATGGCAACGGATGGCCTTTTTTCAGCATTGGGAAAGGGTTGCGCCTCAAATGGTTAAAAGTTCTTGAAAACTTCACCGGCTCCTTGAAAACAATTTTAAGGCCTTCATGGGATCATTTAATATCCTGAAAAATCCTGGAAAGTCCTTGAACTTTATAAAAATGCCTTTAAAAAATTCTTGAAGTCAACGGGAGAGAGAGTCAACGGGAGTAGCCTGGCAATAATAAAATATTGTTAACCAATTTGAAAATTTAACGTACATATGTTTTCATAGTCTTAAAAGTTTAAACACGCGTTTTTGCGATTATAAAAAAGGTAGTTTATTTGGCGCAAAGATTTGAAAACACTGGCGCAACCCTTTCTCAATGCTGAAAAAAGGACAGCCGTTGCCATCGCTTGACGTAATTACTAGCAAGATATCGGACGATCGAAACGTTCATCGCGTGCCACAGATCTAGAGACCCGTTTTTTGACGACAGCTGGCTGTGCCCGCGCACAGCAAAATCGTCAAATCTTTATTGTCGTCAAAAGGGTCTCTTGATCTGAGGCACGCGATGAACGTTTCGATCTTCCGCCATCTTGCTGGTAGTTAAGTCGAGCGATGGCAACGACTGCCCTTTTTTCAGCATTGGGCAATCTATCCAGCTGTTCTCGCATTTTCATTTTTCAGCAGATGTCAGTGCTGTTAAAAATAATCGTGACAATTTCTTTTTTACGGGAAATGACATGCTAAAAAGTAAAGCATCCTCGTGGAGCTATGCCACCCGCAACTATTTTTATAGAAATCAAATCTATTCTTCGTGACTGGCAACAGTCAAAACGCCAGAGTTTGGTGTTCCCAGAGCGGGATCACTGCGCGTTAAAGTAGGGATGGACGCGAGACGTGCGAGACGAGAATCGGGGCTGTCTCGTCTCGTCTCGCAATGGTAAACCTCTGTCTCGTCTCGCGTCTCGCCTCGTCTCGCAAACACTGTGTCTCGTCTCGCGTCTCGCAAAGAAATTGCTGTCTCGTCTCGCGCGAGACGCGAGACGTCTCGCGAGTCTCGCAAAATTAAGGACTGCGATTTCGTTACCATTTTTTACTAACTTATTATTGGGATTTTATTGAAAATTAATATTAATAATAACAATTACTTACATATAGCCACGTAAGTAGATATATTAATAACTATATCAGCATATATCGGCATTTGAAGTAAAAGAAATTCAGCTTTAATCCGTACATATAATGTCCCACCGAAAATATAGTATTTATTTTTATTTATTTACTAGCTGCGTGCCCGTTCTTCGCATTGTAGTAAACGAAAATTTTCCTAACATGTGTAATTTCAATTAATTCCAGTGATGTGGAATCTAAAATAAAAGCAAAATTATTTGACTCTTGATGTAAAGTTTGCGTCATGAGTATTAACCTGGCATCATTGCAATATAATGACTCAAAAAACTACGTCAGTATCATTCGCGATCAGAAAAGTGAAAAGCATGGCGATTTGCAGAGAACTCCCGACTTTCAAAATGTGTTATTTCTACATCATACTCTTCAAGTTGTAGCATTAAATACCTCAGACACTACATGAAATGGACAACCGTTTGTTTTAAAATAGTTGCGCACCCGCTCTTCATACTGGAAGAAGCGAATATTTTACTAAAATCCTATCTGCAAAACATATTTTTTTTTTTAAATTTAAGTAATCTCCTCTTTTGAAATTACTGCGGGATATATTAACGCAAATTAGAATTACTTATCGTTCAGTTGGTGATAACCCTTGAAAAAGGATAAACAGAACACTTTTAATTTCATGAAATATTTATTAATGTGGTATATTGTGATTTATTCATATTATCCTTACAAATCTACTAATACTACCTATTACGCATATTAATACTATCTATTTTCGCTTCTTCCTTTTTAAGGCTCGATTTCAAGAAACATTATTTGGCACAAATAGGTCCTTTTTATTCTATGGCGATTCTTTGCAATTTAAGCATTAGCATAAGGAATAATCATTTCACATAATGGTTGCTATTAAGAAAGCTCTCCATATATATTTAATTTATGCATAGTTTTGTAAGATTGGGGTATTTAGCACCACAAAACATTTCATCCACCATGGACCACGGTGGATGAAATGTTTTGTGGTGGATGAAATATTTGTCACCACGGGCCGTAGTGACACATATTCAAAGCGATGCCAATTTAAATAGACATATATCCACTATAGCGGTATTTTATAAATCCTCCATGGTTCTGTTTCCTGAAAACGTCAAACTTTGTAATCTCGAGGAGCTATTTAGAATCGCTATAATTGTGTCAGGACGTTAGAGTTGCAGAGTTTACAATTTTCAAGCATTTCTTAAAATTTATGACGTCACTGTTTAACTGCCGTATAAGATAACCCGGTTCGTTGAGCAAGTTAATTTGGATATTTTGACCAGTATTATCATTAAGATAACGGTTTACAGATAAATAATTTTGAAAACTTGTGTGATTATTAGTAGCATAAAATTTTAATCTAATTTCTTTTTTAAATCGTACAGAACAATTTAAACAAACCTCTAATTGAAATATGCGCTTCTTTCAGCATCCACCCACGAAGTAAAGCAAAAGCAGATGACGTGTTAAATTTATACCACTAAGTTTATATTTAGGTATGGAACACCGTAGTCATAAAATTCCACTTACCGCTGAAAAATCCTTTAAAATATATAAAACGTTCACAGATGTTAATAGCAGGGCCGTTGCGCTGTGGGCGCTATGGACGGCTCAGCTCCCCGCCACCCCCTCCCCCTAGAAAAATCTGAGCCACCTCACCCAGGCCAAAGAGCACAGTCATCGAGGAACATTTTTTGAAAAATCTTATAAAGAGATGCAAATTTCTTAATTTTTGTTTCTGTACGTAAAAGCAAACATTTTATGTTTTATGTTCTTTAAAGAGTATTGGAAAATCAATTATTTCTTTTCCTTAGAGATAAGAAAAATTGTATTGCCTGAAGAGGAAATTACAAACTTCGCAACAAGGCCGTAGCGCTGGGACGCTATGGACGGATCAGACCCCCTGGAAAAATCTGAGCCCCTTCCCCCCCAAAGAACGCAGGCATCGAGGAACGTTTTTTGAAGAAAATGTTCCTCGATAATGGTGTTAAAAAATATACATCTTTCTTAAAAGAGATGTAATTTTTAAAAATTTTTGTTCCTGTTTGTAAAAGCAAACATTTCATGATCTTTAAGGGGACAAGGGACGTTAAATATTCAAAACTTTCCATTTTAAATTTTACTTGTAATCTTATGTATAGTTGTTTCACACAAAATCATAGTTGTCTAACATAATAGTTTGCATCTATATTGAAACTAAAAAAAAAAAAAATAATAATAATAATTTTTAAAATGAAAATTGATATTTTTCAGAAAAAAATACGTCTTCTATTTTTTTATTTAAAATATCCCATGCGCATTCAAAATTAATAAAAAGCGACATATTTTTTTTTAATATACATTTGCAATATATGTATGAACATATCTGTGCATTCATTTCTATGTGTGACAAATGCAGGCGCGTAGCCAGGAAAATTTGGGGGGGGGGGGAGAGATGAACTTATATGTGTACTAATAGACGGAATTTCATCACTAATCCAAAAATGTGGGGGGGTGGGGATATATCCGGATATCCCCCCCCCTGGCTACGCCCCTGGAAAAAGGTAAGCTTTATATAAAAAATAAATTCACGTGAGATGAAGCTTTTTTTTTTTTTCAAATTCCATCCTACTGTTACATTTAAATTCCTATATCTCTATTAAATAACGTTTGTTTGAAAATTTAATGTACAATTATGTTCATGCATGCATTACAAGTTTACTATAAAAAAAATTACAGCTTTTTATTAAATTGGAATGCACATGAGATATTTTGAAAAAAATATTTATGGCCCATTTTTCCTTAAAGATATTACCATAATTTTTAAAAAAAGATTTAATTTTTTATTTTTAGTATTAATGTAAATGCACACCTTTGTTTTAAACAACTGTACGTATACTTTGAGACTAAAAATTAAGAAATGATAGTTTTCAATTTTAAAGTCCCTTTGTCCCCTTAAAAAGTTTTAGAAAAGCAATTATTTCTTTTCTTTTATGATAAGGAAAATCGTATTTCCTGAAAAGGAAATTGCAAACAGCAAGCTCTTGAAACATCGTAAATTTTCTTCATTGATCTCTTTATTGGGGCGGCATTATTGGGTCTCTTTATTGGCAGTGAAAACATCTTGTTAAAAAAGGGTGTGTGGGTGGTCCTAATTTTCTCGGAAGCAGCACTGTCCCATTTCTACAATTAACGATCACCCCATGCGTCGCCCCTCTATCAGTAAAAAGGAACGACTATACAATACTAATCGCTTTACATGTTTGTTACTGCAAAGCCCATCAGTCTTTCGAACTTTACCACAAGGGGTGGTGATATTGTTCTGTGTAAAATGCCGCTTTTAGAGGTATATACCAAGACTGGAGATTTTCGCCCATACTCTTTCACACACACGAGTTTTCCAGGAAATGGATAATGACATCTGCCCTGAACCGAATCAGAAACAACGTCTTTATCCATTCTTTTACTGAAAGTCTTTTTCTCCCTAGGTTTGAGTGAAGATGACAGAGATAATGGGCATTGGAAAGTTAGTCAGAATGGAAATTTTCAAGCAAAGCAGCAGTTGTTTTTTGTCAAGCACCAGTAAATGACTCTTTTTAAATGGTGTTTTAGTTTTTGAAGCTGCAGAATAGCAATACTAACTGTCAAATTATATGATTTATAAAATATTTTGAAATTCCCCCCTTAATTTTTTTGACACGATAAGAAGTATAAAGCTAATTTTGATGTGGATTGTGGATTGTGGATTTTGATGTGTGCTAATTTTGTGCCCCTATGAATCCGGGGCGCTGGTGCCTTGCATCCACAGCACAACCCTTGTGGACGGCCCTGTAGCACGTTTTCTTGTCATCTGGCTAATTAACTAAACAAGCATACACAACGCAGAGTCAAAACCAGGGTCGGACTGGCCGTGTCCGACTGCCTGCAGACTGCCCACCCTTTGTCGGGGCCCCACACTCACACACAAAAAAGAAAGAAAACAGATTTTCGAAGACAACAAATGAAAAACTGAAATTCGGTTTTTAAAGTAAAAAGACGTCGAATGTTGTTAAGTCTATGGTTTTTCAAAAACTAATCCCTCTTTCACTGATTGCACTTGATAAAAATTGTTATTTCAGAATTGTTTCTTTCATTACATCTATGAAATTGTCTGAGGAAAGCCATTGTTTATGAAACTTGGTTAAGAAATGAGGCGCACACTTCAACACTTCTTCCAAAGGTATTATTAAAAGGCACATGAAGATGACGTTTCCGCCCATATATTACTATGTTTTTCTTAACCGTCTCTGCACCCCCTACGCCCCTCCAAGTTCGGCAGTCTAGTAGAGAATCACCCTGTATATATATAACTAATAAGTAAAACACAAAATATTCTGCAAATATGACAACACCCCGCATGAAAAAATATATAACAGCAGAAGCAAGAATTACAAACCACAAGTGGAAAAAAAAATAGATGCTCAGCCAAATGAGAATGGAACGGGAATTATAACCACTGGCACCATTGTCAGGAGCCATAACCAGTAGATTATAATTAAAGACAAACAAAATAGTAGGATTTCGGTTGTGTGGCATATCAAAAGAGATATTCACTCCACACGTTTTAGGCTCTATCGTACTATAAATAAGGAAAAAAGGAAAACAATAAGATATCAAAATCAGGGGCGTAGCCACGGGGGGGGGTTAGGGGGGTCATAACCCCCCATGAGAAATTTTTTACCATATAAAATGTATATTCTTCACTCTATTATCACACACACGTATACATATATATGAGTTGTAGTAGTCGTAACCCCCCCCACCCCATGAAAAATTTCTGGCTACGCCCCTGATCAAAATAATTGAAAAAGCGCTGAAAAATCGACATACCAATCTGTAGTGATAGAAACCACATGGAAGTCCAGCATATCTATACATATGTATATATAATATAATATCCATATTCGTAACTTGTGGAACGGAAGGGAGGGAGGGGGGGGGGTAGGCAACCAGAACGTTCTTTTCACAAATCCCTCCTCTAAAAAAAAATAAATATCGATAAAATTCTTGATGTAAAATACAGCCCCCGCGAATACCTAAAAATAAATTTATTTTCATTCTGAAATTAGTTCTCTAAAAAGGATCGATGACAACTCTCTCTCAAAAAAATAAAAAAATAAAAAAATAAAAAATAAAATCCGTATCTTGCGTTGAAATATAAAAAATACAAATCCTATGTTTAGGTAGAGCTTTGTGGTAATTAAGAACTTATTTGCTTGAATTTACTGTAAATGACATTATTTCTCGGTACACCTAATAGCAATATTACGAATAAAGCGGATATAGTACGTCTTTATTAAATCTCTACTATTTACTTTAACGTCAATTTCAAGTCTCTAAAATATGTGTAATTTTTATATTAATGAAAACAAGATTATATTAACGATAATTATAATTATTTGCCTAATATTTCCAATAACATTACCGTGTGTGCATTTTTAGATTTCATTATAGTATCTCAGTTGGTTAATAGACGACTTATTTTTTGTTTATATTTTAAATTACTGAACAGTTAATTTGTTGACGACTATCCGTTTGTACTTTTCCACAATAATTTTTAGCGAGAGTACTACAGTCGTTATGTTCGCCCTGCTTACAGAAAAATTAAACCATAATCCCCCTAATGTATATCCAGTGTGGATTTAAAAAAAAAAAAAAAAATGAAAAGACATCTAACAGGCGAAGATAATTTTAGAATAGGAACCCAACTGCAAGATAAAATGATGGGGAGGAAAAAAATTTATAAAAGTTTTGCAAGCCGAAGGAAGGGAAAACATGATAATATAAACGAAAAGAGAAATAGTTTAAAAAAAATTGCTTGCATTTCTTTCCGTCCGATATTAATATATAAGAATAAAAAATGTCATTTTAATCTATTTAAAATAGGCCAACGATAGGGATTTAACCGCCCCTAGAAAGTTGTCACCAGGGTGGGCGCCCCCCCCCCCTACGCACGCCGAAACGTGCGGGAAAGTTTGAGGATAATATCGGTACAAGGATATTTCAACCAAGGATATTCAACCATATTTCAACCTACTCAGACTAAGCATCAATGCGAATGCAAGTTGCTCTACTTCTAATCTCTCTCTGATATACCAGAAACCCGATTATCACAAGGGCAAGGGGGGGGGGGCGGTAGTCCGGTGCCCCTGAAGAAAAAGGGGGCCCATATATATATCCCGATTATCTAAATTATAAATTCATATGTACTGAAATAGTAATTGTGGGGAAAAAACTGAATTTCCTCTTTAATACAGGTATTACCTAATTGCCTATCACTAGATCCAGTTAGAGATATTTTTTTTGGGGTGATAAATACGATTTGATTAAAGTACAAAAACTACAGTTAACTGAAATGCAATTTTCGAGTACAACAGTGGTCAAAACTGGGTTAAAATGCTTAAAAAAGGGGGGCTCAGTAAAGGGGCTTAATGCGTAAAAAAGGGGATAGTAAGGGGGGCCCCAAACTTAATGCCCCGGGCCCCGTCTAAAAGTGGTCAGATTTGAACATACCGTACCGCCTTTCCTATTTACTTATTATTTTTCTTTCAACTCTTCTCTGTTTTCTTTTTTTTTCCGCCTCTTTCTTTATCCTCTCTTTTGTGTGTTTTGTATATCTCTCGTCTGTTCTAATTTTAAATGTTACGTGTTTGTGCGTATTGTAGAGTGCTGATAGTATACCAGGACCGAAAACGAAGGAGACGCAAGTTAAACGCTAGAGGCTTCAGGCAAATTGTCGCTTTTCAGATCGTATTTATGCGAGACGGAAAAAAATGCGAGAATTCTCGCGCGAGACAAGACTCTGTCTCGTCTCGCGTCTCGTCTCGCAAAATATTTTCTTTCTCGTCTCGCGTCTCGTCTCGCAAAAAAAATTCCTGTCTCGTCTCGCGTCTCGTCTCGCGAGACAATGCGAGACTGCGAGACAATGCGAGAATTCTCGCGTCTCGCGTCCATCCCTACGTTAAAGGGTTAATGAAATATGCATGTTTAAAACTGTCTTGTAAGGGTATTGTAAAAATTTGCTGACGAGGAAAGATTGAATGATATTTAAGTCTACCGATTCTCATAAGTTGAGACCGTATGTTAACATTTATTTGAAAACACTTTCGTTAAATACTAAGACATGTGATATCTTAAACTTTAAATCTTAAAAATCCGTTTTTCATAACTGATTAAGCTTTAAAGCTATTGATTCACCCCTAACCCCCCCCCCCCGGAAGTGTAAGGTGTAAGGAATCCACCAGAGGGGCCGACCCAAGGGTTTACGGCTTTAATCCCTCTGGGGAAACATTTATTTATAATCATAAAAATACAAACTATGCCGCAGGCAGAACTCAGAAGCCTGCGGCAGAACAAACAACAAAAGAACATAAAAAGTCAAAATAATAAAAATAAGAACAAAATGAGCAACCTCCACGATGGCTTCACCAGCACTGTCAACCATATGGACCAGGCACAAGCAACGATTGTTTTATAATGTCACCTTAGCTTTTTTTTTTTTTCCAGTGCGCCAAGATTTAGGCCATTATCATTGCCATTATTATTATTATTATTATTATTATTAATTACAACACCGGGGGAAAGCTAAGTATATCTAAATTTTATGTTACTGTACAGTTCTATTAATCTATTGTATAGTTATCTTTAATTAAGTTCATTATTCTATGTATCTGTATTATTTGTATAAAATTTTGATATTCCGTTACATTATTGTTTCTGCATATGTTATGTGGCATTAGGGGACAGCCTCCAAACACAAAATGCAGCGGGTCACCCAGGGACCCGCAGTTACAATTTTCGGTGTTCCTCTTATTAATCCTTTTTAAATACTTTGGGAAGCTGCCCCCACCAGTAATGAACTTGATTGCTATTGTATTGTTGATATCAATATTATGTTTAATTTTAGGTATGAAGTTATATGTATATCTGCCTGTTTCACTGTTATTCCACCAAATTTGCCATTCAGAATCTATTTGTTTGTTTATTAGATATACTATTTTTGAACGTGGAACCGATAGTGTTCTATTGCTTATAGGATGGTTATTTGTCAAAGGTAATTTGGCCAGTTGGTCTGCCTTTTCATTCCCCCAGTATCCCACATGAGCCTTGATCCATATCATAATTATCCGTAGATCGCTATCCCCCGGAGGTGTAGTAGCTAACCATTAATCATACCTTGGCTCCGGCCTATATTCCCAGATTGCGCTTAGTGTTAACATCTTTGTCCCTTTATAAGGAGCAACTTTGGAATCTCACTGGGTGCTTCCATAATGAAATAAATACTTCGGGCCTTAGTAGCGAATGACCTGGTCGAATGCCCACCTCTTCTCAAAAATTCCTAAGATCAGTTTCCTGAGGAAATTTTTAAATATCAAAATCAAACATAAGCAGAAATTTTCAGTTAAAGGGGTAAAAGCTGCGTTTATGGGTGTTAATTATAATACTGAAAGACCAATTTCAGCATTCCGAGGAAATTGGCTTTTGGGCAAACGATACTCTTTCTGAAAGAAATCGAGTGGACTTCAGATTTCTTTCGTGTCGTGTTATATTCGGCAGTGCTAAATTTTAAGCCCGTATTTAATCCTTTGCGTCGGACATTGGTTATTAAGGTGCGCTACACATCCAATAAATCTGAAATATCGTTTTAGTACTAAAACGCATTCGAATGTTTTTCCTTCAATAACAAAGTTGGAGCTCAAAGGTAGTAACATAAACTCAATGTTAAATGGTCAATTGTTTTTATGTACGCCCATATTTAAAAAACGAAGAGTTTAAATTGCTTTGAAAGCTTAGCGATATAAAAACTAGTTTCTTATTGCGCGCAACGACTGTTTAAACTTTCATAAATGAAGACAATAAAAATTTCAGTGCTTGATTATATTTTGCTGCTTAACAATTTTTATCCTTTTGCTAGGCTATTCCCGTTTACTCTGCTGAATGCGTCTGTCTAGGGAGAGATAAAGTAAATCTCTGAAAGACTGCGGTCAACGTACAGATTCTAGGAATGTTAAGACGTTGCCGTTCCCATTCACGTGCTCTCGGACGTTTTGGATGTACTGTCTGTCGTCTTGGATTCAGCGTCCTGTTCTGCAAGGGTGCCTGGCCATGCTGGTATACAGGGTAACGAGCACGTCGATGATGCTACTGCTGCTGAGTATTATAAAACTTTTTCACAAAAATAATGAATCTGTTCTATGCAGGCGACTACGTCTGAAGCTGGCAAAGAAGCCTAGAAGTGTCTTAAACGATCTGTGCCGACTTGGGTTATGAGGATTGCCATACTAATTTATAAATTTGATAAAACTAAATAAGTACAATATTCCTACAAAGTTAAGTATTTATACGTCAAAACCTTAAATTATGTACCATTAAGACAGCGTTTCTCAACCAGTGGGGTGCGACCCCCAAGGGGGGCGCAGAGCGTTTGCAGGGGGAGCGCGAGAAAAACCAAACAGCAAGTAGGGATGCATGTTTTTAAAAAAATCATCTGATTTATTCTCATTTTTACTCAAAAATATATCCATTTCCGCTTAACATGTACATTCAAACTTTATTGGTAACAATATTTTGTAGAAAATTCAACTAAATGTTTATTGTTAAAGATTTAAAAACTGAATGTATGCTAAAAAATGTGAGGGGGGGGCGCCACCATAAGTTAGCCTTTGCTGGGGGGCGCGACATTAAAAAGGTTGAGAACCGCTGCATTAAGATTAAAACATAAATTTTGCAAGTTCAGCAGCTTCTGCAAGCAAGTCGCTTAGGCATAACTTATTAAGAGCAAGAGTGCACCCCATGGGGTGCAATTCTTGCACCCCATAAAATTAAGCTCGGATATAACCCATTTGAGAAATCTAAAATAGGAAAAATTTTGCCCTAATGTTACATGCCGATTTACGCAAGATCGTCTACCTACTTGACGCAGTATTTAGCCTATGCCTCGAAAATTTTGATGTATAATGCTCTAGATTTGCAAAGCTTAATTTACCGAAACCAATATCCTGGCAGACACTTTCCTAAAGGAAGAAATAAATTGCCTTTCTTGGGTCTCAATTGATTTGTCAATGAGAAGGGTTCTCGTGTAGAAACTTTACGCTTTGCGTTGTTCTTTCGCGCGGGACCATAGGTGACGACCTATGTTCCGTGTCGCAATACCAGTGTGACGATTCTGGGTATTGCGGCACCTGGACACAGGCTTAAGATCATTCAAAGGGGTGTCTAAATTTTTGTCTTCATTACTGTTAAATGTTTTAGAGATAGTGATGCTTTTCCGCAATTTTTATTTCTTCTCATGGGTAAAGTGACAGCATATTAAAATTTTCCCAATCTTGCAGTAATCGTCAATTTCGCAAAACTTTTTCTAGCGGAAGTAAAAATGATTAAAATTTTTCGCAGTTTTAACATTGATATAAGCAAATTGGTTTGTCAATATAATCTTTTGAAGTTCTAGTTTTGCAGTGCAAGTTCAATTTTAATCTCTTGCATCTTAAACCTTCTGTAGCAACTGAACTAGACTTCATTTATAGTGCCATTTAAAAATTTTCGAAACTGTCAGCAAAAAATGGAGCATTTTCAAGAGCTGGTAGTAAAGTTTTCAGATCAATATTTATTGAAATATAACCAGTTAACCGCGGTAAATTAGATTTTTATTAACAAAGATTTCATTGTTCTAAACGTGAAATTGTTTAATTTCAGTTTTCTGTGTATTTAGTTTTTCTGTTTCAGTTAGACTGAAAACGGAAATTGCAGTGGTCTGAAGAATGCTGGTACTTAATCGAGCAAGAATTCCACAGGTTTGTCTTGCTGGAAGTTAACTGGGTAGTCATGAATGTTTCTTCGCAACAAAGACTCTGGTATTCCAAATAAGGGTATACTAATGAAATAAGCATTTTAAACTAAAATTATACGTCTTGTAAGTGTATTATTTGCCAGGCGAGGACAGCTCGCGTCACTGAATGTGTCGCTTAGAGCTACATATACGTCCTTCCCGGAATTTCCCGCCACACTTTGGAACCTCATCAGAAGGTGGGAGACTTCTGAATATTGGCATGCCTCGGAAACTGCTAGCGACCGCCCAGAGGACATTCGGAACCACGGATTTAACGTGCACGTACACCGCATGTACACGGTGGTCTTTAGTGGTAAGCCGGTATCGCACCCGCAACCTTCCGGTTACGAGTCCAACGCCTTAACCACTGAGCTAGCACGGTTGTAAATGTATTGTAAATATTTGCTCCCGAGGAAAGATTGAATGACATTAAGTCTACAGATTCTTATAAGGTTAGACCAGGCATGCCCAACCCGCGGCCCATTTGAAGACTTTTTGCGGCCCAATTGAAGTTTTTAAATGTCTATATTTTAGACATTTGGACTATAGACTGTTGAATCGAAAAAATCGTGTTGCTATACGATTGGCTATGCGCATTATATCAGCATTTGGAACTACGTATCGCTGCGAGTCATTTTTTTCCAAACTAAACCTGGTTAAAACGTATCGCAGCAGGTTGCTCAATGAAAACATGGCGAAACAACTACGATGCGCGTCGACTCAATTATCCTTTGATATTAAAAAAACTCAAGTAAAATACAAAAATAAGTGTCACATTACAAGGTAAAAAAAAATTCGGAAACGTTACCCCCAAAAATGGGGCAGCTCTTGTAGTTCAAAATTGCGGAAACGTTTCTGCATATGTCGGAAAAATATTTACATATTTTCCTGCTTTTTAAGGTAAGGTTTCTAGAAAAGATGGGTAACGTTTCTGTATATTTTGAGTAACCTTTCCGTGTATTTCACAAAGGTTTCCGAATTAACGAGTAACCTTTCTGAGTTTTTCAGAAAAATTTACATGCACTAGATGAAGCGTTTCGAGCACCATAAACTAGATGACGGCACCAAACTATAACGGAAGGAGCGCGCAGAACCAGCGATCAGAATCGAACCCTGGACAGTCGGGCCTATAGGACAGCACCTTACCTCGACGCTATGATTTTCTTGCCGGGAAATGCTTTAAAAGTAAACTGACTGCTGTTGTGGTATGGCTTGTTTTGGAAACTTAAAATTTTTTTGCAGTATTTTATAAATGGAGAGAAAATACCATAATTACCCAGTTTCAAATGTTGTTCTGAAATATTCTTTTATATGTCAAAATATTATGAAAAAGAAAACAAATTTTATAGATGGGGACCCCCAAATTCATCAATGCCGGGGGGCCCTGTTGGTCATAATCGGGCCCTGCAAGTTACAATATGACAGTCCTGTGACAATTGTGACACTCTGTGACGTCACAGCGACTCTTTTGTGACCATCTGTGCTATTAGGGAAGACGCGTTCACTCTTATCCCTCTGTATCGTGGCACTTGGCGCATGCGCGTGAAGTCGCAAATAAATATTTCCTTTCCCCGTAAATATTTTACCCCGAAATATGGGTTATGTTTCCGAAATCGTGAGTTCGAGTAGAGCATCGGTAGGTTACGCTATACTTTCGGAAACCTTTCCGCTATAAGTATGTAACGTTTCTGAATTTTTTTACTGTCTAGTTGTAAGGTAATAAAATATTTTGACTAATTTGTTTTATTTTGATATGTGCGGCCCACCTCAGTTTAGTAAATTTTTACTTGGCCCATCAACCGATTTGGGTTGGACACCAGGGTTAGACCGTGTTGCACGTTTATTTGAATCAACGTTCGTTGTTTAAATATAGCTTGTCTAAGTATCTTAAGTCTTTAATCATATGAAAAATATCAATGTTTTAACTTTAGTTATAACTACTATTGATACCCCCTCCCAAAGGTGTACTAGTTAACCATTAATTACACCCTGGCTCCGGCCATGATTCCCAGCTTGCGCTTAGTGTTAATATCTTCGTCCCTTTATAAGGCGTATCTTTAGAAGCTTACTGGTTGCTTCCATAATGAAATGGTCAGTACTTTGGGCCTTAGTAGTAGCAAATGACTGGTCTAATGCCACACCTTCTTAAAAAAATCTTGATTAGTTTCCTTAAGAATTGGACGTCTTTTAAATTAAATATTAAAATCAAATCATAAGCAGGCATTTTCAGTTAAAGGGGTAAATCTGTGTTTATGGGAGTTAAACGAAAATATTGCAAGACAAACTTCAGTATTCCGAAGAAATTGGCCTATGGGCGAAGGGTATAGTCCAATTTTTTTTTTTAATTTCCTTCAGATTTTTGTGTCTTGCAGTGCTAAATTTTAAACCCGTATCTAATCCTTAGTATCGTACATCTGTTTTTTAAGGTACGCTACACATCCAGTAAAACGAAATTCTCGTTTTAGTACTAAAACGCATTCGAAGAAGTCTTTTCTTAAATAATTAAAATAAAGCTCAAAGGTCGTAATATTAACTCAATGTTAATTCTGTCCAGCAGCACTGTTTTCACCAAAGCCCATATTAGAAAAATGAAACTTTTAACCCTTTAACGCACAGTGATCCCGCTCTGGAAACACCAAACTCTGGACGTTTTGACAGTTGCCAGTCACGAACAATAGATTAGATTTCTACAAAAATAGTTGCGGGTGACATGGCTCCACGAGAATCCTTTACTTTTTAGCACGTCATTTCCCGTAAAAAAACGGCCACGGTTATTTTTAACAGCACTGGCATCTGCTGAAAAGTGGAAGAATGCGAGAACAGCTGGATTGCCCAATGCTGAAAAAAGGGCAGTCGTTGCCATCGCTCGACTTAACTACCAGCTAGATGGCGGACGATCGAAACGTTCATCGCGTGCCACAGATCTAGAGACCCTTTTGACGACAATAAAGGGTCCCTTTTGAGACGATTTTGCTGTGCGCGGGCACAGCCAGCTGTCGTCAAAAAACGGGTCTCTAGATCTGTGGCATGCGATGAGCGTTTCGATCGTCCGCCATCTTTCTGGTAGTTAAGTCGAGCGATGGCAACGGCTGCCCTTTTTAAGCATTGGGAAAGGGTTGCGCCTCAAAAGGTTAAATTGTTTTCAAAGCTTTGCGCCAAATAAACTTTTTTATAATCGCAAAAACGCGTGTTTAAACTCTTAAGACTATGAAAACACATGTACGTTAATTTTTCACATTGGTTAACAATATTTTCTTATTGCTAGGCTACTCCCGTTGTCTCTGCCGAGTATGACTGTCTACGGAACGATGAAGTAAATCTTGGAGAGACTGCGGCCATCGTACAGGTTCTAGGAGTGTTGAAGATGTTACTTCTCCCATTCCCGCGCCCTCGTACGTTTTGGATCTACAAAGTCTGTCTTCGTGGATTCAGCGTCCTGTTCTGCAAGGGTGCCTGGTCTTGTTGGTAAACTGGATAACGAGCACGTTGATGCTGCTGGTGTTGTGAACCAGTCCTTCCCAATTTCTGATGTAAAGACTGGTGTCAAACTCGTGTAGCAAGAGTGGCATGTTGGCTAGAATCGGAGAGTTCATGAATAATGACGGATGAAACCATCGCTTTCTGGGTTTTTTTTAGTGCGTTGTAAAGGCATACTCAAGCGTTTTGAGAATAGGACAGTTTTTTCGGACATTGACATGTAAGGGGGACAGGATACCCTAGTTTGTGAGCACTGTCTTCTCCATTTTTTTGTATAGTATCCTGACAGTTTGCCTAATGTATTAACAGCAGTATTTATTTTAGGTTAATGTCCACCAAACTACGCTGATTTGGTGAGGGCAGGGCATAATGTATGAAACGCCCGCTCATCAATTTGCCTTTTCATTCTAGCATATATTGTGTGATTATCCACTATATTCTCGCTGATATTATTGTTCAGTAATTTATCCTTCTAAATTTGCATTTAACACTTAACAAGAACAAACATGGTGCAGCTCTAACTGTTCCTGTGCTTTGCGCTTAGTGTTCTTTTTAGACCTTACGCCATAGGTTCCCAACCTTTTTTGAATTGGCGCCCCCTTTTCTAGTAAATATTTCAATACCGCCCACCCTCCCACTCCAGAGAAATAAGAGCGTACCTAATGCAAGGTGAAAACAAGAATTAAATAAAAAAATTACTAATAGATAGAATATTTTTGGAACTGAAACTCTACTGAATTCCTTCTTCATTTGAAAAAGAGGAATAAAAGTTTTAGAGAGGTATATTAGAAAGGTATCTCTTTCTCTCAACAGCGAAGTCTATATCATCGAAATATGTGAATTTTAGCACACGTGATAGAAAGGAATTATCAGAGTGATTTTTAAGTCTTTTTTAGACTATATTTGGTTAATCTTCCCACGCCCCTCCGTGCCATATCAACGCCTCCTAATTTTCTCTGCGTCTTTTACCGCCTCCCTGAAAGCCTCAAACGCCCACAGGGGGGCGTTATCGCCCACGTTGGGAACCTATGCCTTACGTCATTCAACAAACTCGGATTGTCAGGCAAAGAGATGCGAAACGATTACGTTGGTTGTTGGCTTTTTAAATACTTCACTAAGGTTTTAGCGGGCGGGTAACTATTTTTAGGTTAAAAATGGACTGGGATGGGAAACTTTCTATTGGTTTTAAATTTTCAGGGTCTCAAAAGAAAACTGGAACCTGGCCCCCTTCAGTTTTCTTTTGAGGATCTCGTAGGATGGACTTGATCACCCATTCTCCGAGCAACATTTGTCTTAATTTCCGGAAGGGTTAGTTCTGACCGTATGGAGCATAAAATGCACATGAAAGTGCAACGCGTTTGTGAAGTATTTGGGGGAAATCCAGCGATCAACGTAAAAGTTGTTGTTAAGGAAAGATTTTCCCCGCCCCCTAAAGTAATTTTGGAAACATTTGTCTGTACTTATTAAAAACGCGCATCAGTTGGTAAAATTATACCTATGGCAATTTCGGCTTACTAATGGCAATGTTGAGTAACCTTTTAGGCCGGATTAAAAATCCTATTCGAATTACTTGTTAAGATAAATTTTATCAATTATTTTTCCCAAAAAATTCTTGAAGGAAAATTGCTTATCCTGTATCTGGCTAATTTGAGAACGACCGTACAAATTAGTGAAAGCCACAGTGCCCTCAATTGTGGACGCAGGGTCTACGAGTTACTTACTCCTATCTTTCTGCTACTTGAAATGCCTAAATTGATCTATTAGATGGAATGTGGCCTAGTTCTATGTATCACTTCCCATGGTTTTAGATTTTTTTTTTTTCAATAAAATTGCGCCAAGCCTTCAAGGAAATTTAGCCGTTGCGAATATTTTTAGTTTTGAATGTTTTTAGACTCGGGGTTAGAAAACTTGAAAGATGCCATTTAGACTGAAAGACTAGAACATTTAAGTTTGATTTGAACGATATTTTTTTTTTTAATTTACTACGCATAATTTTTAATCTCAGCTGTAGTTTTACTATGCAGATTAAAAACATAACATTAAGTTTCTAACAAATTTAAATGTTAACATTTACTGTGTACGGTATTTTAATTGTTTTATCACACAATGTATTAGAATATGCATATGCTGATGTCAATGTATTAAATTAATGATTTTTAGATATTTATCTATACTAGAAAACTCTAATGTGGATTAAACGGAAGTGTTTCTTTGTAAGAAAACTTTAGTGTGCTCAACCTAGAAATAATCTATAGAATGATTGAATATTAAGTTTAATTTATGCAGCTATATAGCATTTATTAATATTTCTGTAAAGTCTTTTAGTTTTGAACGGTATGGGGGAAAACTATACTGTTTTATGGAGAACATAGAATGACTTGTTTGCTTAATGTTATAGTTTGTTATAGTAATAACGAATATAATGGATTTACTGTTCTATCTTGTCAAATTTATAATCCTGTTATCATGCAGTTTGGCTTATTTTAGTTTGTGTATGGAAATCAGCTTATTCCAATGATTTTTGTAGTCTGAACTTATCATTTGAGTATTTGTACTTCTGAGTCTATTGAAATATAAAATAAAATGCTTAACTTGTGACAAATTGCCTTCATTAATTTTTTTAAATACTGGGTGCACCAGGTATTGAAGCTTTTCCAGATAATTTAGAGTTATATTTCAGAACTGTTATCAAATGATGTTATAGAGTACATATTTAGATGTCTTAAAT
The DNA here is from genome assembly GCA_038373885.1 of Cheiracanthium punctorium. Classification (NCBI taxonomy): domain Eukaryota; kingdom Metazoa; phylum Arthropoda; class Arachnida; order Araneae; family Cheiracanthiidae; genus Cheiracanthium; species Cheiracanthium punctorium. The sequence goes on along the minus strand of JAWZYV010017441.1, from coordinate 46,315 downwards.
TTCATGAAACGTTTCTACCTCCACGGGGCTCTGGGGATTAGATTGGTGCTAAGTCATTCTCAGTAGCTGGCTTAACCCTTTGAGGCTCAACCCTTTCCCAATGCTGAAAAAAAAGGGCAGCCGTTGCCATCGCTCGACTTAACTACCAGCAAGATGGCGGACGATCGAAACGTTCATCGCGTGCCAGAGATCTAGAGACCCTTTTTTGACGACAGCTGGCTGTGCGGCCAGGGTCTCTAGATCTGTGGCACGCGATGAACATTTCGATCGTCCGCCATCTTGCTGGTAGTTAAGTCGAGCGATGGCAACGGCTGCCCTTTAATCAGCATTGGTTAATCTATCCAGCTGTTCTCGCATTCTTCCATTTTTCAGCACATGTCAGTGCTGTTTAAAAATAATCGTGACATTTTTTTTTTACGGGAAATGACGTGCTAAAAAGTAAAGGATTCTCGAGGAGCTATGTCACCCGCAACTATTTTTATAGAAATTCAATCTATTCTTCGTGACTGGCAACAGTCAAAACGTCAGAGTTTGGTGTTCCCAGAGCGGGAACTATGCGCTTTAAACTGTTAATCCTAAAATTAAAATTGGTTCATATCAAACTTTCTTTCTAGAAAGCAGTATGAACTAAATTGTATCTGATAATAGTTCATAAAAATAAGTGAACCGATTTCTCTTAAGACGGGGGTCTGAGTTATAGGGTTAAAAAAATAGACTTCGCCAGTAATTGACACTTATGTTAGTTATTGGTGTTTCAGTCGAGTTAATTCCATGCAATTTCCAGGAAATGCATTAAATATCAATTTTTAAGGTTGTATCTTTTTAAATAATGTTTGAATATACAGGGTGTCTCCAAGGTGGCAACGTTTTATTTATGTATTAGAATCAAAAGTGAGCCATGCAATCTGAAGATTAATAAGGTGGGAAAAAGTCTAGATTGGTCAGTAACTGATACTTGACGAGATTTAATCAAGCTTTCGTTCCAGAACTCTTAAAAAAATGGTGCTAACTAGCGTCAATTTAGACATTAAAATATTTTTTAATCTCGAAGGGCTCCTAGGAATGTACGAGATTTTAAACTCGGTTCTCAAAATATTCAAATTTTCAGTTGCTGGCCGGATGCTGAAATTAAGGCAAGTTCATTATCACCCTGATCCTATTTAAAGCATATTTTTCAGAAGTCAACTTAAATTGCAGTTGTTGCAGAATTAGCTGAAGTGCCGGTCGTTGCAAAGTTAGCATGTGATGCAGATTTCCAAAATGACTGAATTTTCGTCAGCACTGTAATCCAGTAACAAGAATAGAAGTAGAATATTAGCAAATGTATAGAACACAAAGTGTGAACGTCTGTGCTCAGCAAACACATACAGGTTCTCTGAACGTCTATTAACGTTCAGAAGACGTTCACGTTAATAGACGTTCAGAGAACTTGTGTGCTTGCTGGGTGTATTGTCAAAAGATCGCATTAGAGAAACGGAGTGCTGTGTGAAAGTATCAATGTAAACCATTTTAGTTTCAAAATTGACATTTTTATTAGTGCAAAGAGCTTTTTGCGTCAAGAGGTCATTCCTCACTTATCTAAATTTTGTTGGATTCACTAAAAATATTTTAATATGCCTCCAGAAAACTTTGCACAAATTGAAAAATCAACAAAATATTTAAAAATGAAGTGGCTATAAAAGGTCTTTGCAGTAAAAAATATAAGTTATTCCGTTGCAAAAAAAAAATGAAACTTTTGCGAATTTAAAAATTTTTATTAATAATAAAAATCGGACACTTTAGTCGTTACTTATTATGCTACTAAATTTAGTTCTATCCTCTATAGCGGTTTCCAAGATGAGAGAGAATATTTACACATTTTAATGAAATATTTAAAACTATTTTGGCATCTGTATGTTAAGTGGAAAGGTTAATGTATAAACTAATTTTAAATTTCATTCTATTTCATTACAGTTTTTCCGGAATGGAACATTTTTCTCAGTTTTCACAATCTGTGAAAAGTTGGAGTACTTTCACGCCAATAATTTAAGTGAACAACTACGATGATGCTAAATTTTATTGCATTCGTTCAGTGGTTTATGCGATGGACAAAATATTTACACAGTTTGAATAAACTTTCGCAAAATCTGAATCTAATCATATTTTAAATAGCAACCATGTTTTATTAATTGAATGCCCACCGGTTTCTTGAAAATTACATGCTTGTAGTTTGAGTGACCACCTATCTTCCATTTCATTCACTTTATTGGTTGTTGCGTGACGCATGAGCAAATATTTATACAATTTGATGCCATTTTCTCAAAGTTAAAAATTCAACGCCCATATTTAAAGCTGATGAAGCCAATTATGAAACCAAATTTCATTTCGTTGCTTCAGTCATTTTATTATGCAATGCGCGAACAATTATTTACCCAGTTCGAAACAATTGTCACTTTAATCAGAATATCTTGAATAATTGAAGTCTACAGTTTAAGTTGAGTGTGCACCTATCATGTCACCAAATTTCAATACTTGCTTCCGTTGTTTTTGAGTGATTTCATTAAAAAAATAAATGAACGTTCTTTTATTTCTTGGGTGTCAATCACTGGAGACAAAATTTGTTTTTGGTAGCAATTTCTGGTGTCTCCCCCACAACATATAAAATACAGAAAAAAAAATAGAAATTGACAACATTCTGTAATAAATTATACCCTACAGGAATTTTGAAATTTCACTTAAGTTTTGAAAACCGAAAGTTAGTTTAAGGATAGTTTCAGTAATTAGAAATACTAGTTAAATGCTTATGTATTGCTCTTACAGTGTCGGTAACTGGTGCACGCACCCTACCAGATAGATAGCCCTTTGCCATTCCTTAACAAAACACAATAAACTAAATCGGTTAATTAGGGCGCGAGGAACGAAATTTCAAAATTCCCAATAAAATCTTCATAGTTTAATATAATCAGATTAGATATTTTTCGAGGTACTTATGTATTATCCCGTTGGCCCACCAAGACGAGCAATTTTTCGCCAAGATAAATGCCGGACACATGAAATTATTGATGGTTCGGAATATGATTGGCAACAGTTTGCCAGCAAATTTGAGGAAAAAATAGTTAGGCGTTAATGACCGCCGATATAATACGTAAGTAGCTTTTATCGACAAATAATGAAAATATCACGAAGTTCGGTTCATTATTCAAAGCATTTTTTTCGCACCATATTTGGCAATTTATCGCAAAAGTCCTCAACATGGGCAGCTTTTGAGGGTGGCACACGATCGTCGTCGGATTATTAGCTAATCATATTGTAGGATAGTGTTATATGCTTTAAATAGATGCCCGTACACTGCCACTGCCAGTATAGTATTGAAATTATTTTGAGTTCTTCTGTAGAAAAACTAACTATACAGACACTATTTACGATGGAAAGCTTCATCTTCTAATCCTTAATAACATATATCAATTTTGTTTCATTTCAAAAAGGAAAATATCTGTAAAACTAGAAGTCAATGCCCGTTGTGGAGGCAATTACAACAGGCGTTAGAAAAAACATTTGACGAAAATTTGTCTACAATATGTTCAATTTTCATCCACCTAAAATAAATAAGTTCATAGTTCACTATATACCCAAATCGAATTTCATGCTCTTCTGGAAACGCCCGGAACCTTTTCGCAGTCGAAAGATTTCGTTTTGTGTACACATCTATTTTCATATCCATATGCAGACGATTTATTTGTGAAAAAAAAAAAATTAATAAACTGTGTAATCTGAAAGAACTATTTTAAGCAAATTGGAATCTGAATTGTATGTCGTCATATTCACTTGAAATCGGTAATTTTGTCACACAAATGATTTACTTTTTTTTACTCTCCGAAATAAAATGATGCTGAAAATAGAGAAAAATCGCTTAAAAACGAGGGAACGGGTGGATTTTCAGATTTTTAAAGTGCCGCAGATTGTTTCCTATATTTTTATACATAATTATGAAAAATTTCAAGCGGATCGTACAAACGGTGAAGAAGTTATTAGGCTTTTTGTGTTAACTTGGAATCTTTTTTGCAGTAATCGCGGAAAAAGTTTTATCTTGAAGTCAGGGATCAGCGTAACTATATAAGTAGGATGATACTCTTTAACGAATAGCTTCCCATTGAGCGCAATGCATTGGGAATATTTTGAGTGCTCCTGTAGAAAGTAAATAAGAATAACATTTAAATTTCGTAGAAATCGATGCATATTTACGGAAGTTAGAGCACGGACGGACGGACAGACCGGAATCATAAACACTTTTCAACCTTGTTGGAAAGTGTTAAAAATCGGAATTTTTTCTGAACGCTGCTCGGGATGCTAGGCGGGTTTTCGGAATAGCAGGACACTATTGCACTTCTTTAAACAACCACCTCTCTAAACGGACACATTTTTCGTGGAACGGAGGTTGATCGCTCCCGAGGAGTTTCACTGTAATGATATTTTATGTGAGTGTGTGTGACTGTCTCAAATAATCTGGCAGTCCTCTGTATAACCAATCAGCTCAAGGAATTCAGTTGGAAAATATAGAACAAAAAATGGAGACCAAACATTCAAAAAATGCACAGCTATTTTTTTTTGTAAGTCCAATAATGAAATTTTATTTGCATGCTCTGCAGTTTTCAAAGTAAGTACAACAGTCGTAACTTGGCGTCTACTCCGGATCACCCAGGAGGAAGTTCTGCAAGGTACGCGGAATGGACAACTGCTCCACAAGGCTGGGCAGTGCGCGAGACTTGTTCTTCACGAGGGCATTCCTCGCCGCGCATCGGCACAAGTGCGCCAAACTCCTCGGCGCGTACGGCCTGCTCCCGTAGCATTCGACCCACCTATCGACCACGCGGTCGACATTTTGCTGCTGTTCACCAACTTCTTCTCCCAGCAAAAAGAGAATGAATTCCCGGACTTCATCCTCAGACACCAAAGGGTCGGGCAGAGTCTCGATGAACACTTTTGCGCACTGCACTTCCATTCTGAAGGCCGCCGTCAGGGTCCTGATTATGAGAGGTATTCGCCCAAACCCCCTGGCTCTGTCGCTGACCATCCTCCCACGATTCTCCTGCAGCTCCTTCCAGACATCTTCGTGTCGGATGTTGGGCAACTCCAACTTGACACAAGATCGTAGAACTTTCCTAGAAGACAGGGAGAAAAATAAATATCAGGTACACCAAACTGCTTCACCAACATAATAGATTTAAAAAAATATCTGGCGTTATTCGTCACTCGACCGTCAAACACTCGGTAGTTAAGGCCCTATTACTAGAACAAAATTTCGAGCAATTTGTTTGCCGCAACCTTGCGGCAAACAAATTGTTTGCGGAAACCTCTTTCATGAAAATTACCCTCAGTTACAAAGGGAATGGTCAACTCCAACTTTTTCTTTCAGAGACGAAAACACTGTTGGTAGCTGCAATGCCAGCCAATCGTAGTCCTTAATCTTTCTACGTCACAAGATGGCGGAAGACTCAGCAATACCGACTGCATTAATGAGCGAAGAAAAAATATTTTTTAAATGGAATAGCGATATGGAAATAGATCTGATTGAAAGCATCATCAAAGTTCCACATTTATGGAAACCTCGAGATCCTAAATATTTAAAAAGGTTGCTGAGGCGATATGCTACCTATAATTACATGCTCAAGAAATCGCCAATTCGTCGAATCTCTTGCGCTTGGATGCACAGCTGAGCTTGTTTATTATGGCAACCCTGAATGCTCATCGACTTGAGGGAACAAGTTCTCGCAACTGTCAACCAAATCGCTCGAAATTTTGTTCGTGTAATAAGGCCTTTACTATGCGTACGTCTACGTGTGTTTCGTGTTATGGCAAGCCACTCTAAGGGCCGTCTGCCTACACAAACTTTTTCACAGTAGCAAGGCAGTTGCTTTGCTTTAGGGATGGACGCGAGACCGCTAGACGAGACGAGATTTTTTTGCGAGGTGATACCTCGGTGTGAGAGATGAGACCGCGAGACGGTACCTCCGGGTACGAGACGATACCACCGGGTGCATGACTAGACGGCGATACGACACCTCGGGTCAGCTCTCGCGTGAGACCAGTCTCGCGATCTCGCGCTAAAACAGGCAAATATGGTTATAGTCATTATCTCATTGGACTCAATTATATCTAGTCGTACTGTGGTTCTTTTAAAGAGAAACAGTCGTCACAAAATTTCGTTTAGTTTTAGAAACAAACCAATGGTGTTAAGACACTCCAAAAAACTAATACTGCTTCCACTTCAACTGTAGAATGAACTGACATTAATAGTAAGCTTGCATGTCTCAATTGTCTCATGCAGTTTGCAGAAAAATTGGTAAGCACAAAAATCACATCGCAAAACGGGCCGAGGCGCTATCCGCGAGTAGGGAGCTATTGCAAAATATCGCATGCTTACAATTTTTGTCAGAAAATTTCATCACTCTTATAGGCTGACTATTTGTATTAATGCATACCCTGTTAATGATTTCTGTAAAAGCACAGAAAAGTGATTGAGATTCTCTGTCAGTTTAGTCCAGTTTTCGGTTGTAAAGTATTCGATTAAAAAACTCTGTCATCAGTTACAAATATTTCTCTTTATTTAGCACATTTTTCCGCAAGGGATTTTGAAACAATTATTTAAAACTATTTTCTAACTATTTTAAAACTCTGCACAGTGATTTTTACATTATACGCACTCTTAAAGTTCTTCTACTAATTTCTAAAAACTTTTGAAGGCAAAAATACATTGAATAACTTGCTTTATCGGAAATTACGGCTGCGTAGAAAGGGGATAAAATTGTTTCACCGGGTTGCTCATCCCCGTCAACCAGATTTTTACACACTCTATTAAAAATAATCTGAATGTTCAGTATATTTCTAGCCTTAATTTTCAGGGAAATGACCGTTTTCCCCAAGAAAGGGAAATTTTCCGTTAAAAGAAGAAAAATGTTTTAACTTTCAGATGAAAACGGTAAATTTCAATGTTTCGTTTGGTTTGTAAGTAGTTTTGCAAAATGGATTTTCGTTAGATATTTTAGATGGAAAAGAAATATTGTTACCAAAAGCGCTCTTATGAGTAATTAGATATTAAAATGATTAGTTTTTTTTTCTTTTTTAAATAAATAATTTCTTTTCATAGCCAAAGGTGTTTCAAATCATATTTATAAATGCTAGAATCACGAGGAAGTAATTTCTATTTTTTTTTTTTTTTTTAAACTAGCTGAAGTACCCGTTCTTCGCACGGGAATGAATGGACTTTTTGATATTACGATTTGTGGTGATTACTATTTATTGTAATAAAGAGATATAGCAAAATGGATATCGCTTTATATTGTGTTCAATAACCATGCATACCGAATTTCAAGGCAATCGTTTGTACGGTGCAGAAGGTCATGCGGCGTAGCGCAATCTAGTGGCGAGTTTTAGCAAAACGGATACGGCGGAAATATTCTTCGCACTCAGATATTGATGAATACGAAATTTCAGGACGAACGGCTGGACAGCCCTGTGAAGTTCATGTGTTGACGCGACATCTAGTGGCAAATTATATAGGAAAATGGATAGCGCCAAACTCTTCCCCGTGTTCAAATATCTATGTATACCTATTTTCATAGCGATCAGTTGCACAGTCAAGAAGTGATGCACTGCAGCGCGATCTAGTGGTTAATTAATGATTTGCTACAGTGTCGTCAAGTGGCGAGTTATAGCAAAATGGATAACGCCAAAATATTCTCATTGTTCAAATAGCTATGTATACTGATTTTCATAGCGACCGTTTGAATGCTCAAGAATTTGGCCTGCTGCAGCGTCATCTAGTGGCGAGTTAAAATAATAATGTATTGCAGTGCCATCTAGTGGTGAGTAACATCAAAAGGAACACAGTTAGAATATATTCTTCGTGCTGAAATGTGTAAGTATAAGAAATTTTATGCCGGTCGGTCGAACGGTATAGAAGTTGATGCGTTGCAGCGCCATTTAGCGGCAAGTTACAGCAAAATGGATAGTGAAAAATATTCTCCGTGTTCTAATATCCGCGAGTACCAAATTTCATCGAAATCGGTTGGACGATATTCGCATAGTAAACGGCTAAACGGAATAGAATTCGACGTTCTGCTGCGCCACCTAGTGGCATTTTAGAGGAAAACGGATAGCATAAAAAGCTTCTCAATGATAAAAGACTTAGGTGAACCAAATTTCATGGTGCAACGGTGCTAGAGTTTTTCAACCTCATACACACATACCAACATTCATTTTTATCTATAACCAGTGTCATTACATATCCCAGTCTCAAATAAAATCCAGTTTCAAATCTAAGCCTCGCCAAAGTGCCAACATACGCCATTTTGCAAGCGTTTGTTCAGGAAATCATTCGAAGCATTGACTTAGCAGCAGTCAATATGGAAAATGGTTCGACCGCGAAAAAGTAAAGCAAGCCTTTATTTCAAAAGTGAAATCCCTTAATACAGCCGAAATTTTTAAAATTATCAACTATAACGTGTTTTATTCATCGTTACTCCGATGTAGTAAATGAGATTTCAATTTTCTGAAATTTGGCGGAATTCCCCCAACTTAAATCAATGTACTCATTTGGCGAGAATTCCGGAGATAGATCGCTTGAAATCCCTTAACAACTGCATTATTTCTTCACGGATCATTAAAATTTAACGCTGTATTCTAATAAAACCTTTACACTTGTTTTCAAAAATCTATTTCCTTAAGCTCTCAATTAATTGCGTCAAGCCGAAATCTGTGCAAACCGCTAGAACTCACTTTCTCAAAATCGGCATTTGAGCCATTTTATTTTTTCGCCAAACTAAAAAAAATTACCTATTCGCCTCGGAAATCTTCAATTCTTATTGTTTTGCGTATAAAACATTTCATTCCTGCTCCGATTTCCCATGCACACGATATTATAATTTTAAAAAAAAAATAACCTTACGAATATAAACTAACAAAAAAAAAATCGTTATTATTCTTTTATTTTTACTTTGAGAATTTAAAACATCTTATTCGGCAAAATCGCCAGACATGGCAACCACGATCCTTATTTCACACTTTTTTCACTACAGGGGTTACAATTACGGAAAGCTTTTTGCGTGGAGAACATAAAAAATCTCTTAAATTCTGGGAACTGGTGGACTTTCAAAGTTTTAAAGTGGACTATGATTTATTCTATATTATTTTACATATCTGTGCAAAATTTCAGGCTGATATGTCCATTTTTGTGGATTTGTATACAACTCAAATCCACAAACAAACAAACAAATAAACAAACAAACAAACAAACAAACAAACAGAATTTCATTTTTATTTATAAGATAGGAAACGGAAAATTTATGAAAGTCTAATTTTTAGCAGCCAATGTATTTTTTTTTCCCCATTTTCAATGTTTGTCAGCATTTCTCTAAAGAAATCTAAACCGGTATGTCAAGTAGTTAAAGTGTGAATGTCGTTATTACTTACATATATTCGTGAAAATTTAAATTTATTTCTTACCAATCCAACAATTTGACTATGTTAATATGTAATAACTGGACAACGCTTGTCACGAATTTCAAAATCTCCGCCACTGCGATCACCCAAATCCTATTCTGAGACTAATTTTTTTTTTCCGTCTTTCGGGCGGGTACTTTGCCGATTAGGCATTTTCCCTGACAACGGTCCGAAGGTGTTGGCCACTTTATTATGGGGTCACCTAGTAGGTGGGCCAACGTCGCCCCCTATGAAGGGACGGACATGACAACCACACCCAGTCGGGGATCGAACCCCGGACGCCGGGAGTTGAACCCGAAACCAGAGTAGGGTGCTTTACCAACACCTCCTACATATAGAAAGCCTAACAACTGAAAGTTTGACGTCATCATTAGGCCTTCAAGTGATGACGTCATCACAGTTTTACTTTCACAAAGTAAAACTATTTAAAATTTCTGGTGAATGCTACAAATATTAGAAAACATCTTAAATAAAAAATTAAAATTAAAGTACCTTTCTCATACAAAATTATTCATTTTGATCTATTTCTTTATTATATTATCTAATTAGTCGTGGTTAAAAACTGCCATATGTCATAAAATTATTTTTTTTTATCTCAAATTATTAAAATATTGTTATTCATGAGTAAATTCACCAGAAACTTTTTACAGTTTTATTTTGTGAAAATAAAACTTTTAAATGTAGGCCTAACAATAACGTCAAAGCTTGGTGACGTAGGAGTTGTTAGGCTTTCTTTATCTAGGAGGTGTTGGCTTTACCCACCATACAACTCGGTTGGCGCCGAGACTAAAATAACCGGTACTTAAAACTTTGGTCACACTGGAGCAAGTCGAGGTTGTCCAGTGAGTAGGAACGTCAGTCTGTCATTCTGTAGGCTGATCGTTCTGTTACATTCATGGCCAGTGACGCAGAGAGGGAGGGGGGAAATCCCAGGGCCCCCAACTTATGAAGGGGCTCCCTTTTGCTGTTTTATATGTGTTTTTGAACTCAATTTAAATATTTAGTTAATTAGTTATAGCTATAGAGCGTTAGTATTTTGAACTCAATTTAAATATTTAGTTAATTAGCTATAGTTATATAACGTCAATATATGCTGTTTTATATGTGTTTTTGAACTGAATTTAAATATTTAGTTAATTAGTTATAGCTATAGAACGTCAGTATTTTGAACTGAATTTAAATATTTAGTTAATTAGCTATAGTTATATAACGTCAATATATGCTGTTTTATATGTGTTTTTGAACTCAATTTAAATATTTAGTTAATTAGTTATAGTTATAGAACGTCAGTATTTTGTTCTTAAGACTGTTCTTCGAAGAAAAAAAACTCTGTTTTTAGTATTGGTACACAAATAGAAATAAAATAATAGCACCATGGCCTCCAAAAAATTCCAGATGGTTCTTCATAAGCTGCTTTACACACTGCAATAAGCGAAAAAGCTGTGCCTTTCGTGAAATTTTCAGAAAAAAATCTTAAACATGGATCTGAGCTACAGGAATTTTCGAAGTGACACGTTTTGTGAAAATTTCCGATTTTTAAGAACTTTTCTAGAAGTTTTGAAACTGATACAGGTTTATCCTTTATTTCAGTATGTAGTACAGCTTGTAAAGAGACAGTTTCAAAATTTTGAAGTGCCTGACATAATTAGTTTGTTTGTACTTATGTACCAAAGTCACATGACTTTTTCGAACTACACCGTGAAGTTCCTGGAAGTTTCAAATCAATTTTTCAATGAAATTACAAAAGCACAATCCACAAACTTGACAAAAACGAGGAGTGCTAGTGATTCAGTCTTCATTTTCAAGCAGAGCCTGATTACCGAATACGCCCACAAGGCCGGGGCCTATAGTAAAAAAAGTCTAGGGGCCCCAAAACTACAGTATTTGTTATTTATACTTGTGGAATGGGATAGGAATGAGTAGGAAGGGGCCTCGAAATGATAGAGGGCCTGCAGTATCAGAAAGTGTTAATCAGGCCCTGTTTTCAAGAAAAGCAAACTTTGACGATCGCATTCAACGTTTTGCCATGACTAAAGATTGAAAAGATTTATTTAACATTAATTTGTTTCAAGAGACATTGTTAGACAATGTAAGAAAGGACAGAGCCACAGAAGAGACTATGGGCACAACCCAACCTCTGAAACTTTAAATTTTCGTTAATAAAGTGTTAACCCTTTAAGGCGCAGTGTTCTCGCTCTGGGAACACCAAACTCTGACGTTTTGACTGTTGCCAGTCACGAAGAATAGATTTGATTTCTATAAAAAATAGTTGCGGGTGACATAGCTCCACGAGAATCCTTTACTTTTTAGCACGTCATTTCGAATAAAAAAATGGTCACGATTATTTTTAACAGCACTGACATCTGCTGAAAAATGGAAGAATGCGAGAACAGCTGGATAGATTCCCCAACACTGAAAAAAGGGCAGCCGTTGCCATCGCTCGACTTAACTACCAGCAAGATGGCGGACGATCGAAACGTTCATCGCGTGCCACAGATCTAGAGACCCTTTTTTGACGACAGCTGGCTGTGCGGCACAGCAGCCACCGACAGCACAGCACCGACCTCTCTATGCGGATTATTTCAGAACAACCGGGTCAGAGTTGAGGATATCGATTCCTTGGGTTTGAGGCTATAAAAGTCACGTGTCGGTGGAAAACAGACACCGTTTTCTCCATAATTTTATGTGCTGCGCTCTTGGTAATAAGCGCAAAATTAAATAAATAATAATTATGCCTCTGTATTGCGCAGTCTATGGATGTTTCAATAACTCTCTGGAACCTGTACATGATAGCAAAAAGATATCTTTCCACACGTTCCCATTGGAAAATGCTAACATATTAAAACTTAACACTGAGACGAGGCTATTTCAGTCACGTGTCGATTAAAAATATACACTACAGCCAATCAGATTACAGGATTACTCATCAACACAGCCGAAAGATCAGGTGCTGGTTGAAAAATGACTCCATATCGATATCGTCCATTGATCTCAGGGGTTGTAGGACTGCATGGTAGAGTTAACCGAAAGATGGGATGATGTTTGTTGCGAGAAAACGCTGTTTGCATCATTTGACTGAAAGTACTGGAAGCCATTTAGAACAATGGTTTTACTCCCTAGGAGATAAGATTAATGACTTTTTGTAGCACTAGTGTACATATTTTGGTCTACGCGACTTTGTAGACAGGATCTGTACATATTATTTTAGACAGGTTTTGTAGACATGGACTGTCACGAGGAAGATCTTTTCAAATGTGTTTGCCAGATAACGCAGAGATGGGGGGGGGGGGGGAGTTTAAAATATTGAAAGTCGCACAAGGTTATAGATTGTGACACCAAAGATGTGTATTATGGTACAAGAAAAACAAACACGGCACATTCATGGATTATGATCCCCCTTCCAAACAGTATTTAAAATGGGGATGCCTGGCGACAAGGCCGGTTGCATGGGGGGGGGGAGTTGTGTCAGCCCCAAACTTAATGAAAAGGTATCTGTCGTCAAAATAGTCAGTTGCCAAAAGACTGTCGGTAAATTTGAGCTTTAACAACCAATCTGTTAAGTGATCAGTGTATAAATTACCAGTTCTGCCGGCAGTTTTTATGAGTTATACTATATCATGAGCCAGTGGCGTATGCAAGGGGGGGTTGGGGGTTCAACCACCCACCCCCCCTTGTCAAAAATTATTTAACAAAATGCCCATAAATTTTCAATTTTTAGCTTAAATATTAAGCATTTTAACACAAAGTTATATCTATAACCCCCCCCCCCCCTTGAAGGAAGTCTGCATACTCCACTGTCATGAGAATATTCTTGTTACGATTTTCATGCTTTTTGCGCTTGCTAATGTTCAATCACTTTTGAATGTGCTTCCAAAATCAGTATCAATGCCTGATGCTGAAACAGTTCAAGCAGATCTTGAAATTTCGGCAGACAATTGTTCAAATGCAAAAAAGTCTGGAAGAAATCATATTGAAAATCTAACGAATTAAAGAGCATTATTCTAAATGCAAATTCTGTGTTTGAACTCTGTGGCACTGCTCCTGTGACAGCGGCAAAAAAATGAAGTATCTTTCAGTCAACTCAATTTTATAATGAATCCTTCAAGTTCAAGTATGGGAAGAAGAGAGACTCGCTTTTGTCGATAACATGCGAGAAGGATATTGTGGACAGTGTTGATATAAAAAAGTTAGTCGGAATATGGGACAGTGTGAAGAAATGACATGTTCACTATCAGTCCGAATCCGAATAATCAAGTTTTGAAATATTGGAGATTGCGAGAAACAAAAAATAGGGAGATGGACAACACCATTCAAAATATATCTGCAAATTAACGGAAAAAGGACTGGCAGCAAAGTTGCCAGAAAATGTCCGTTCTGTTTATTATTTTTCCGTTTTCTGGGGATCTACTACGATCGTTTCGGAAACCTTTCCGAAGCGGAAAAATAACCCTTTTCCCACTCATGACGTCACATTCCGAAAGGGAGTCAATTTGGTCTACCATGATGCTCTCGGGGGCGTTCCGATATCGAAATCACTCTCGGAAATTCCACTTTTTTTCTCGGCAGGGTAAACGCAAGTGAGAAGCTCTTTCCGCTTCGGATGCAAGTCAGCGTGCGTGGTTATTTATTTTGGTGTTAGTTGTTTACATCAAAATAATGGCTCGATTTTAATTTTAGCAACTGTTTCACAACACAACGACGAATTTATCAACAATTTTCGGTTGAATAAATCATTAGCATTCCAGCTGATTGAAGAGTTTAAAAAATATTTAGAGCCTAGAACAATTAGAATATAATATGCAAATTTTTAATGATATTTAAAATTTATAAAATAGCAGTCTGCTTATCTTTTACCAAGCTTTCACCTTTTTAATAGATCCTCCACTGCTGTTTAATTTTTGTGCTAGAGATTCCCAAACCTCACTTCGTTGCTGCGCTGTATAAAAACTGGAAAAGTTATTTTCATTTAAGTAATGATTTTCTTCCACTGCTTGGACGATAATTTCCATCTGATTTGTTTTTGCTGCGCAAATATTTTTACGTGCTTTTCTTCAATACGCTAATGGCTAATGACTAAAATGCTAATGACTGATATAAAAATGCTAATGACTAATACGCTAATGACTAAAAAATGAATTAATTACCAGTTTTCGCATATTTTTTAAAAAATCTGCGGGAAAATATTGCGCAGCACGGGGTTTTGATCACCTAACGCCTACTATTCTTCAACTTACTTCGACGCATCCAGCCACCGAGGGTAGCGGCTATTTATCCGAAGATCTCCAGTATCCGTGAGTGAGAACTATCCGTCACGGATGCTTTTCGATAAGATCGTAGTAGAGCCCCTGGACCGTTTCTGGTTCCGTTTTACCAAAACTGCGAAATAAAATAGGTCGATCGTCGCCAGGATCGAACCCTCAGCCTACGGACCGGGAGACCGTTGCTTTAGCCATAGACACTACACGACTGGTTCTAGAATGGCCAAAGGGTGAACTGAAGGTTATTTTAGTTTCCTTGCGGGAGACGAATTCGTGCGTTTCATGATTTAAAATTTTAAGTTCGAGATAAAGTATTGTGCAGTTATTATTAACATAGTAAAATTATTGGATTAGCAAGAAAATAATTTCGATTTTCACGAATGTATATAATTAGTAAAAACATTTACTCTTTAGCTGTTTGTCACATCGGTTTAGATTTCCATACAGATTCCTGCAAACACTGAAAAGTGGAAAAGTAATACATTGGCTGCTAAAAATATGAAAAAAAAAAATACAATTTGAATTTTCTTTCTCAGTTTGAACTAATAATAATAATAATCACTGAAATTATTTTCTAGCCAGTCCTATACATTTATGAATGTGAGTTGAAATACTCCTTGTTATGAGAGGGAATTCTTTAAGTAATTAATTATAGTTTAATTTTTAATTACTCATGAGAATGCGTTTGGTGTCAATATTTTTTCCATCTAAAATGCCCAACGAAAATCCATTTCTCTAAACTACTTGCAAAACTTACAAACCAAACCAAAAACGAAAATTTGCCGAAAGTTGCAATCATTTTCTATGTTTAACGGAAAATTACCATTTCTTGAGGAAAGCGGTCATTTTCCTGGAAATTAAGGCTGGAATTATCCTGAATTTTCAGATTATTTTTAACAGTGAATGAACCAACTTGAAGAGAAGACTCCTTTCATTTCACATAATTATACAGTCAAACCTCGTTATAAGGTCACCTGTAGGGACCGTAGAAAAGTGACCTTATAAGCTAGGTGACCCTGTATGCGATATAAGTAAACAGCCACCTGTTTCAACTCAGATACATGTTTTTGCAAGTAATATTATGTATAAATATATACTGGGAAAGGCAGAATTATGTACAGTCGAACTTCGATAACTCGGCTTCCTATAAGTCGAATAATCCGCTAACTCGAAATTTTAATCAAGGCCCGAATCATTCCTATACTTTTCTTTAAAAAACTGTCTCGATAACTCGAAGTGAACATCTTCTGAGTCGAAGTTTTTGTAATAGACTTCCCCGGTAAAAACACAATTCAGTTCAAAACCGAATGCCAGTCCACTCATGTCTTCCTTCTGTGAAATGCAATGGCATCCACTTACATCACACATTCTTGGAATGCCCTTCACCCCCTCCAATCCATTGTCCGAGAAGGTTAACAGATAAGAGATTGTGGAGGGAAGGGGAGGTTGGAGTGGGACTGAACAAAGACTCCAAGGTGGTCACTGTCTTGGGGGAGGGTTCACTTTGGAGAATCTAGAACACCTGTTTTGTGAGGGGGAAATTCTGTCCTTCCCGGCCGCGTGTTGAAAAGTTGCACATTCCTGATAAGGATTCCCAGCTGGACGCTCTTCTTTCTCTGACTCCGTGACGCTGCAGTTGCGTTCTTTGAATTGCGCTTGTTGAATTAATCAGCATTTTGTATCCATAATGGCTAAGCGGAAATTGATCACGCTTACTTTAGATCAAAAAGCAAACCTTATTTTGGAGATTGAAAAAAATCCTCAGTTGAAAAAGAAAGATGTGGCTGCTAAGTATGGCATACCTCCAAACACTTTATCTACGATTTTGAAAGATAAACAAAAGATTTTGAGCCGCCATGAATCGGGTGCCGACTCTTCGAGCAAACGCGCAAAAAAGTGTGCTTTTCCTGACGTCGAAGCAGCACTCCTGAAATGGTTCGAGACACACCGAAGCAAGAACATTCCCCTGAGCGGAGTGTTACTGAAAGAAAAAGCCACGGACTTCGCTCACCTGCTGAACGTCGATGGATTCAATGCCAGTACAGGATGGCTGGGCAAGTTCAAAGCCAGGAACAAGATCGTGTTCCGCACCCTACACGGACAAGCAAAGGATGTTTCAGATGAAACATGCGAGAACTGGAGGAAGAGTTTGCCACAGCTTCTACAGTCATATGAACCCAAAGATGTTTTCAACCTAGATGAAACCGGACTCTTTTTTAAATGCATGCCGAACAATACAATGATGTATCGCAATGAGAAATGCTCTGGTGGAAAGCTCAGCAAAGAACGATTGACAATTCTGGTAGGGGTAAACGCCAGTGGGACTGAAAAACTGCTTTTGATGGTCATCGGCAAGACAAAGAAGCCCCGGTGCTTAAAGAATGTAAAATCACTGCTCGTGGAGTACCATGCAAATAAAAAAGCTAGGATGACATTGAACTTGTTCGAGATGTACATACGGAAACACGGATTCAAAGTTTTTCAACCAAAACAGAAAAGTGTTGCTCTTCGTGGACAACTGTACTGCTCACGGTGATATCACAAACTTGTCCGCGATTAAGTTGCTCTTCCTGCCGGCCAACACAATGGCAAAACTTCAACCTGCAGATCAAGGCCTCATTAAGTGCCTGAAGCATGCCTATCGAAAACGCTTAGTGCGCCAATCCATCGAGGATGTGGAGAATGGCGTAGAGCACAAAATCAATGTGCTAGATGCCATGCGCCTCATTTCGCACTCCTGGGAGAGTGATGTTTCTCAAACGGTGATCGAGAACTGTTTCAAGAGCTGTGGTTTCTTCAATGCAAATGACAGTGAAGCGAAAGACGACAATTGGGATCCCTTTGAAGGCATGGGTGATATGGACTGGGTAAAAGATTTCATGTGCATCGATGACAATATTGCAACGTCAGAACCCTTGTCTGACGAGGCAATAGTGAATGCAGTTTGCGGAGATTAGCGTAAAAAAATACCTCAGATTAGCGTAAAAAAATACCAAAACTCTGTACCAAAAACCAAGTTACACTAGCCAAAGGATGCACAACCTTTCTTAGAGGATAGTCAGTGCCTGTCACAGAAATGTCAAGGGTCTATATTTGGTAAATAATAATTGTTTACATTTTAAATCTTGAAGAAAAGGTCTGTCAAAGTATTTATCAAGACACTTATTAATGAGTAAAATTGAGTGGTTATGTATTTAACATAAAAAATTCTAGTTTAATTGCCTGTGCAATCCCCATTTTTTATTAAAAGCCTCAATCTTCACTGAAATTTATGAAGAATTTCAGCCTTGCCGTGCCACAATTAACTATTGAGGATTACATATTAAAAAAGAAAAGCCTTGTAAAGTTTGAAATAATACACACAAACAAAAAAAACTAATAATCACTTGTATTTGGGTTGATCCTGGTCCAGACCAAAAGGCAGTCCTCAATATAGGTTAGTAAAAAAATGTATGTTGCAGGTCATCCAAAAAGTTTGCCGAAACATAATCAAATTTTCTGTTTGTGTGTCGGTTGATGTTTTTGGCAGGTAATAAGGTAATAGGGTGAACCTTTATGTATGACCTGAAACATAAGTTTTGTACTATTTTGTATTGAGGTCTTTTCGTATGGCAATGCCTTTGTTGTATGAAAAATTTGGCCTCGAACAGATTATGCTCCAATATGAACTGATCATCATAATAGCAATTTTACGAAAAGACAGTCAATTTAACATTGAATAACAATTAAAGAATAAGGTCTAAATACTTAATAATAAAAAAACTACCTTAAACACCTATAAGGTTAAAATATTGTGCAGAAGTGCTTTTCAATCATATGTGATCATAGTTGTCTCCTACCCATAGAACTTAGAAGGTAGTTTTTATCATTAAATGATATAACGTTTTCTTGGCTGTAGCTGGAGTGTATTTTTATAATAAATGCCCGACAGCCTATACTGTGAAACCTTCATAAATTTACGGTAAATCCTCAACAACGTATAGTGTAAGGCATTCATAAAATTACGGTCAGTACTCGACAAACTAGTGTGAGACATTCATAAAATTACGGTCAATACTCGACAACCTATGTCATAATCCATTGTCATATTACGATCAAATATCGACAAACTATAGTGTGAGACATTCATAAAATTACGGTCAATACTCGACAACCTATATAGTAATCCATTGTCAAATTACGGTCAATACTCGACAACCTATGTTGTAATGCATTATCAAATTACGGTCAAATCTCCATAACCTATGAATGTCTGACACAATCAAATTACGGTCAACACTCGATAACTTATGGGTATTGTGATTTTGCGGGCGCACGTAGTTTGACGAGATTCTCTTGGAATTTTTTGCTGCCGAGAATTGCCCGTAATCTAACAGTATTTTTTTTCACAGTGAGGAGACTCCTTTCATTTCACATAATTATACAGTCAAACCTCGTTATAAGGTCACCTGTAGGGACCGTAGAAAAGTGACCTTATAAGCTAGGTGACCCTGTAAGCGATATAAGTAAACAGCCACCTGTTTCAACTCAGATACATGTTTTTGCAAGTAATATTATGTATAAATATATACTGGGAAAGGCAGAATTATGTATTGTTTTTGGATTAATATGTTTTACTTAATTGTTGAAGCACAACTCAGCATTTAACCCTTTGAGGCGCAACCCTTTCCAATGCTGAAAAATGACAGCCGTTGCCATCGCTCGACTTAACTACCAGCAAGATGGCGAACTATCGAAACGTTCATCGCGTGCCACAGATCTAGAGGCCCCTTTTTTGACGACAGCTGGCTATGCGGCACAGCCAGCTGTCGTCAAAAAAGGGGTCTCTAGATCTGTGGCACGCGATGAACGTTTCGATAGTTCGCCATCTTGCTGGTAGTTAAGTCGAGCGATGGTAACGGCTGCCCTTTTTTCAGCATTGGGCAATCTATCCAGCTGTTCTCGCATTCTTCGAATTTTCAGCAGATGTCAGTGCTGTTGAAAATAATCGTGACCATTTTTTTACGGGAAATGACGTGCTAAAAGGTAAAGGATTCTCGTGGAGCTATGTCACCAACTATTTTTATAGAAATCAAATCTATTCTTCGTGACTAGCAACAGTCAAAACGTCAGAGTTTGGTGTTCCCAGAGCGGGAACATTGCGCGTTAAAGGGTGAAAATGTTTATTTATGTAAGATTTCCTTTCCTTCGGTCCACTACTTAGATCAGTAACAGTTTTTAAATGTTCCTCTGAGGCCTCAGATTAGCGTAAAAAAATACCTAACATTTCTCACGGCATTTTCGTTGAGCAAACACGTGAAACGGAAACAAACTTGGAGCTTATTTCAGGGATGGGTGTTATACATGCTCTGCATCTGGCACTTTTTTCCTTTCTAAACAGTGGAACTAGCAGCTAGAACTCAAAAGGATACTTTTCTCCTTGACTGTAATGCGCCGCCTCCAAGCTCTGATCCTTAGACAAATAGATACAAACATTGGCGCGAATGCCCTGTGTTTGGCTAACAACAAAAGAACTACAAATTTCAAACGATCTGTCATACAGTGTTTTATTTCAAAAAAGTAAATGCTACAAAGAAATTAAATAATTATGAATTTTGCTTTTAAAGGATGTTTAAAAAATTGTCGTGCTAACTGCGAAGAAATTAAAAGATTATAGATTTTGTTTTTTTAAAGGATGTTATAGGATTGTTTTATAGGATTGATTTTTTATCAGTTGCTAACATGCATTTTTACTTTCCGAACATGTACCATGTAAGGAAAGTATTGTAATCATGAAAAAATTCGAATTCGAGATTTTGGTGTATTGACACGTTTTGAGGTCTTCTGAATTCATTTATGCTATTTTTACGAGATGTATGTATGTATGTGTGTATGTGTGTATGTGAGTGAACACGATAGCTCTTGAATAGGGCATGCGATTGAGCTCAAATTGGGTATATATTATGTTATAAACCACCGTCGCAAGACCGGTATTGATTTTGGTGTGTATAGGACTTACAGTTTTTCTACAGGGCTACGACAAAGATTTCTTTTACATTATGGCCTATGGAGGAAAATTCTGGAAAGTGCGCTAGCGTTTAAACGGTACATTCGATTGAGCTCAAATTGGGTATACATGTTATAAACCACCTTCGCAAGACCGGTATTGATTTTGATGTTTATAGGACTTATAGTTTTTCTACAGGGCTACGACAAAGATTTCTTTTACATTGTGGCCTATGGGGAGAAATTCTTGAAAGTGCGCTAGCGTTTAAACGGTACATTCGATCGGGCTTCAATTTGGTATATATGTTTGAATTATTCATCGATTAAAATTTATATAAATGCTTGGTAATGATCTTAATCGTAAGTGTTCGGAAAGTCGAGTGGAGTCACTCCAGATTTTTTATCTAAAAGCTGGATTAGTTTAAAAAGGAAAATTTTAAATCAGCATTAAATTTTGTAACAAAAATCGTAAACTAAAAAAATATACCTTTTTAAAAATTAAACCCGGATAAGTTTTAAATTAAAAATTAGAAATCAATATTGAAATTCCAGACAATAGGTTTTTTTTTTTTTGAGGGGGGGGGGGGGGTTAGAGTGAATTTAATGAAAGTTTATACAATAAATAATTGAAACATGTTCATTTTAAGGAGGTAATAGTTAAATGGGAAAGAAAAACCTACTACTCTTTCATTTTAATTGTTACTTTGATTTAAAAAGCATATAATAAAATGTAATTAAATCGCATTTACTATATTAGGTGGAAAAACTGTATAATATGAAAAAAAATTAATAAATTCAATTAAATAAAATAGGTTAATATATATATGCTTTTAAATCAAACTAATAATTAGAATGAAAGAGTAGAAGATTTTTTTATATTTAACAATTAATTATCTCTTTAAAATGAAGATGTTTCAATTATTTATTGTATAGACTTTCATTAATTTCACTCTAACCTCAAAATTAATAATAATTTAAAAAAAAAAAAGAATTAAAACTGTTGTCAGGAATTTCAATGTTGATTTATAATTTCTAAATTAACACTAGTCCATGTTTAATTTTTTAAAAACTTAAAAAGGAATATTTTTAGTTAAAAATTTTTGTTACGCAATTTAATGCTGATTTAAAATTTTCATTTTTAAACTAATCCAACTTTTAGTTAAAAAATGAATGTTAGCAATTGACTTTTTAAAATATCCTTTAAAAGCAACATTTATAATTATTTAATTTCTTCGCAGCATGTACTTTTTTGAAATAAAACACAAGGTTTTGCTCTCCTGTCCGACAGATCGTTTCAAATTTCCTGTTCTTTTGTAGTTAGCCAAACACTTGGCGTTCGCGCCAATGTTGGTAGCCATTTGTCTAAGAATCAGAGATCAGAGGCGAAGTTCTTGCACATGCGCATTTCAGTCAGGGAGAAAAGTATCCTTTTGAGTTCTAGCTGCTAGTAACAGTGGATAGAGTAAGGTGCAATCCTCTTTTCAAATAAATGAGTGGCTTATTCAGTAGTAAACGTCGGGAGAGGGGGGTTAAGCCCTTTCGTAATCTTGCAAACCGTCCCTTTCCTTATAAACACAATGAAGGAAGGGTTATCTCTTACAGAAAGAAAGTAGCTTTGTCAGTTTTAGGAAATACTTCCCACAGTGATCAACGTGACAAGATAAGCGCATATAGCTGGGATGGCATGGCCATATAAGCAATACTGAAATATGCAGAATTCCTATTCAGTCAGCCGGGACTTTTCAAAAGTAACCATATATGCGGGGTGACCATATAACGAGGTTTGACTGACTGTTTTTGAGTGTACACTGTGAAAGAGAAAAAGGATCATATCACGTAATTTCTAAACGCTGAAAAAAAAAAAAATGTATATATTTTTTGGGAAATGCAGAGAAAAAGAATTAACCATATCTAACAATAAACGACATACATTAGTAAATATTTCTATTTTGTTTCGTTAAGTGCTTAAGGCTGTTCTTCGAAAAAAAAGAACTCTGTTTTTAGTCTTGGTACACAAATTGAAATAAACTAATAGCACCATGGTCTCCAAAAAATTCCAGATTGTTCTTCATAAGTTGTTTTACACACTACGATAAGCGAAAACGCTGTGGCTTTTGTGAAATTTTCAGAAAAAATTCTTAAACATGGATTTGAGCTGCAAGATTTTTCGATGAGTGACACGCGTTGCGAAAATTTCCGATTTTTAAGAATTTTTTCTAAAAGTATTGAAACCGATACAGATTGGCCTGTCTTCGCAGTATGTAATACAGCTTGTAAAGAGACAGTTTCAAAATTTTGAAGTGCCTGGCATAATTAGTTTATTTGTAATTATGTACCAAAATCACATGATTTTTTCGAATAACACCGTTAAGTTATCATTATCATTATTCTTATTCATTTGAAAATTTTTGAAAGAGGAATTAAACTTATATGATGAATTAGACAAGTTTTTTGTTAGATTACAACGTTAGAAGCACTTGAAGCGTTGTAGAATGCACTTGAAATCACGTACATTCCAGAAAAATTGATTTTCTGCCTAAAAAGCGTCATTTAACAAAGACTGAAGTAACTTGTATTGTTTGAATAAAAAACAAGTGTCTATATTAAAACCATATACTAATTTCATCAATAAAAAATATGTGTAGCGGTGTAAGTAACTTGTCACAAGGATTGATTGAAGAATTTTCCAATGATTGAAAAGTGATTGTTTACAATTTACACTTTGCTCATTGAAATTGAATACCACAGCGAATTTTACATGCATTCGTTAAAGTAAAAATGACAGGTAAAATTGGTATATATTTTTGAAGGCATATTGGTATATATTTTTGAAGGCATATTGGTATATATTGTCGTCAAATTTTTGACTTTACACTCCCTTCCCGCACATTTTGCTTAAAACCGGCCCTGCCAGGCGAAGACTGTAAAGTAGTTTTAGTTGGCGATTTTAAGATAGATTTCGATTCCAAAGATGTGTTTTATGGAACAAGAAAGACAAACACAGCACACTCAAGAATTATGATGCACATTACAAATAGTATTTAAAACGGTGAAGTATAATTGGAATATCTTTGGCAAAAACTGTAAAACAGTTTCAGTAGGCGATTTTTAGATTTCGATTCCGCACAAGTTTCAACGCTCCCAAAAGAATTAGATGAAAACGAAAGTGAACAAATTAGCAATAAACGCGCCAGTTAAGGAATTAGAAGACACTTAATTATACGTTAATTGGCAATCCCAAATAAATAAATAAGCAATGGAATGCTGTACTTACACCCCCCAAAAAAGTAAGAGAGAAATTTCCTATTTTAGATTTGCGAATAATAATTCAGTTTTTGAAAAATGCACAACTTGATATAAATATGGAAAGTCATATTTATACATAGCCTAATTCATATTCTATGATAAATAATTTTTAATATCAGGGATGAGATTGGTGAAAGAACAAAAAAAGCTGAAATCATACGAGAGCAAAAAATTTGTACATGCGATATTGGTGTATAATTAATGTGAAAGAATTTTTAAGAAGAAAAACATTGGAACATGCTAGAACATAAAAATATCACACTTTTAACTAATAACAGCAATCAGGAATTCACAGAAAAAAGTAGAATTTTCAGAGAAAAATACAAAAAAGTGAATTCCTCTTTATTCACAAAAAGCGGAATAATTTCATCCCTGTAACATACGAAACCAACGTAGGAAATTTCTCTCTTGCTCAAATACTTTTTTTGGAGGGTGCACATGTTTTTTAAATCGCCATTTTAATACGGCATTACGGTTGCCACATAAATACAAAAAAGCATCGTGGTAACTGCATATGTCTAATTATCGTCACCTTGGCGAGAGTCGGGGCGTTAAAGATGTGTTTTATGGAACAAAAAAGAGTAGATTCCTGTATTGACGTCCCCATTCTCCAAAACCTACATAATCACCGCACTTTGGTGAGCTTTCAGTCATGGGTCTCTAGGGGTTACTCACAAGTTTCAACGCTCCCAAAAGAATTAGATGAAACCGAAAGTGAACAAGTTAGTGATAAACGCAAGAGTTAAGGAATTTTAAGACACTTAATTATTAAAACTACGTTAACCCATTAATGCCTAGCGTCCCTTTTTTGGGACGGCATTTTCGCTATCAGTTGAAAACGTTTTTTATTTTTCCTAGCCTTTATTCACGAGTATTGAGCCTCAACTCCACAAAATATTTTAACATGACCCAGTAGGATGTTGACATTTCAATTTTATGCACAATGGTTTTAAAAGAAATTATCCCTTGTTCAAGAAGTTGACATCAGAAATTTATCTAGTATTGCTGGTATTAGCAAAAATCGAAGAAAGTCGCAAAAATCTATGGGCACAAATGGGTTAATTGGCAATCTAAAATAAATAAATAAACAATGGAATGTTGTGTACTTACATGTTTTTTTAAATCGCCATTTTAATACAGCATTACGGTTGCCACGTAAATACTAAAAAGCGTCGTGGTAACTGCATATGTCTAATTATCGACACCTTGGCGAGACTCGGGGGGTGTTAAAGTAGAAATCAACCCGAGAAAGACAAACACGACAACTCATGGATTATGATGTACATTCCAAATAGTATTTAAAACGGTGAATTACAATAAGAATATGCTTGGCGAAGATTGTAAAGCAGTTTTAGTAGGTTATCTTACGATAGATTTCGATTCCAAAGATGGGTTTTATGGAATGTAATCGATACGACTAGTCACGATAGGTACCTTCAACCAGTGGCGCACACGGGACTTTCTCCTGGAGGAGGTCCAGGGTCCAGCTCATAAAGATCTGACACCAACCTCCCGATTTTTTTTTTTTTTTTTTTTTTTTTTTTAAGAAATCGTAAGCCCCTTTCATTGTGATTTTATTTAGTTATACTACCTGCTAAAAATAGAATTTGATAAAATCTTTTAACATAAATGTTAAAAAATTACATGATTTAACGAAGCAAAATTGATAACTCTTTCGGGGGGGGGGGGGTCCAGACCCCTTAGATCCCCTCCCTTGAGTGCGCCACTGCCTTCAACTATCTTGAACCACTTACAACAGCAATGTCCAGTCCAGAAAAAAAAAATAAATAAATATTAAAATTGAGAGCTCGCGTTCATGATCTCGTTCACATGCTAGATTAGGAAATTAAAAACATGTAAAATTAGTGAGTAGTCAGCGCGATAAATGTTTTATTATTTTGCCTCTAGGATCTCTGCACGTCACTAGATTTTCAATGTTTATATAACTGAAACTTAATTTGGGTCCCACAAATCCCAGCAAACAGCTATGGAAAGTGTCCACTCCTATAGTATATATCCATGAATTTAAGTAATAATAAAAATATTCAGCCTTCAGCTGAAATTAGTTTCCCCTCCGCTAAAGAGGTTTTTTGACAGAACCTTTTAATTTGTATTGGCAGCCATGTACAGGATGTATTTGCATGTAAATCAAACGGGGAGAAACCAACCGTTCTTCCAGTTTTTCAGATTTGAAAGTTAAATATGCAGACACGTACACCAAAAGTCGCCAAGCTTGGCGACTTTTGGCATAGTTCTTGAGGGAGGCACGTGACCGTGGTCGGACCATTACCTAACTTATGTGGTAGGACGGTATTGTGCTTGAAATGGATCAATGCCCCTAAAATTGCCATTGACCGTAATGTATTGGAAATCTTTTGAGTGTTCCTGTAGCAGAACTGTAAATGATAAAGACACTTTTTTAATGGAGAAATTCATTTTCTAACTCTTTACAGCATATATCACTCCTGCGTCGTTTGAAATAGCCCAAAACCTCTAAAAAACGCTTTGATGAATTTCGGCCCATAGAGCATAATGTATTTCGAATCTTTTGGGCGGTTCTGTAGATAAACTATCCAGTCTAATGGAATCGAAAGGGGAGGTGCACAACTAGATGTTACAGCAATCCTAAATATAAAGTTTCACCATTCTACGCCTAATAGTTTTTGAGATATGCGAGTTTAATGAGTTTCGGCCCATTGAGCGTAATGTATTTCGAATGTTTTGGGAAGTCCTGTAGATAAACTATATAGTCGAATGGAACCAAAAGGAGAGGTGCACAACTAGATGTTACAACTATCCAAAATATGAAGTTTAGACATTCTACGCCTAATAGCTTTTGAGTTAGGCGAGTTTAATGAATTTCGGCCCATAGAGCGTAATGTATTTCGAATCTTTTGGGCGGTCCTGTACATAAACTATCCATTCGATTGCCACCAAAAGGGGAGGTGCACAACTAGATCATAGAACAATCCTAAATATCAAATCTCAACATTCTACGACCAATAGTTTTTGAGATATGCGAGTTACATACATACGTACGTACGTACGTACAGACGGCATGGAAAAACTGGCCACAGCAGACTCGCCGCTGGTCAAAATGAGTTGCAGACGCGTTAATATGATCGTGCATGCTAGCCTACGATAGGATGCATCGAAAAAAATTTTAAAATTAAATTTAGAGGTAGTCAAAATCGGTTTTTTTGTCGAAATTTGGCCCCCAAAATTTTTCGGGATCACATTACTTCCTTATACTACGTACAAGGAAGTAAAAACAAGGAAGTAATAAGCAGAAAATTCAAATTACTTAGATTAAAACTTTTTTTTTTATTATTATTTTTTAATCAAAAACTTCTAGTTAATGTACAGATTTAATTGACATATTTATGTCATGTTTAGAGCAAACTATTATCAACATATCATTTTTCCTATTTTGCTTACACTTACTTCTACTGGATATTTTATCCAAAAGAAGGGGGGGGGGACTAAGACAAATTGGAAAAAATCTTACTATGCATTGTAAGTCAGAACACATATTACAACTCTACATGTTAAAGTTTCGGGGATCAGATCGTTTCAAACCAGTTTCTATATGTTATCTACCTGTACATTCTCGTGGAACCCCAAAGTGCCCTTTTTGAGAACAGGGTGCCCCTTTTGAAAATTTCCCCCCCGGCGGCCCTTTTTTTCTAGAGTCAACACTACTAGATTCACTTTCGCCCCTGGAACTCGTAAACCCAGGTTTCGGCACTGGATTGAATCAAGAAACAAAAAGTAAAATAGGATGTTTTTAAAAAATTTGCTTACCTAAACACAATAAATAATCACAGGGCATTTCTAGACACAATTGAAAATTCGTTTTTTAGTATATTTCAGGTACAAAGTCCCTTTAAATACAAAATTAATACTTAATGATGAATTAAACCTTATTTGTTTGGAAAAAAGAACGTACAAAATGTACTTTGATATTTTTCATATCTCATTCAATGCATATGTGTAATAGCAAACAGTATATACATTTGTAACATGTAAATATATTTTATTCTTTTGTATCGTTGAGTATATAATTATGAAAAAAAAAAAGTGATTTATGAAAATATGCGACTGCTAAGTTCTGTTTAATCAAGCATTAATTAGTACTTATATTCTCCATTCACAATAAATAACTACTTATTAATACTCATTTAATGTGAATTCGTTAAAATCCAAGGTACGTTGGATGGTGTGTATTTCTTTTGTGCGTCCACGAATTCTCCACGGCAAAACGGCGTTCGCCGAGCGTCCACCAGATCTGGACGGCAAGCGGCGATCGCCGAGCGTCCACCAGATTTGGACGTCCCCTCCCGCCGCTTTCGCGAGTAGCAAACCACTTTTAACAAACGCGTTCTTTGGACGCGAGAGGCACCGCTAAGGTCATTAATCACTCTGGTCGCTGGACACCGGCCGCCTGCAGGAAACCAAGGCTTAAGCCCTGGTTTCCTGCAGGCGGCCGGAAAAAAAAGAAAAAAAAATAAATCAAAAGAAAAAAAATAAAGGAAGAAAAAAAAATTCCAAGAGGTATGAAAAATAGTTAGATGGATTTTGAGGCCCCTACGTGTAGGGGTCCGGGCATTCGCCCCGCTATGCCGCTTTGCACTGATTCAATCATTATGTACCTCTCGGCCTAGATCCTTCGTGCAGATAATTTTCCGTAATTTCCCAATAACAATATCAATCATTTTGTAAAAAATATAATACTTAGAATCAGGCAGGGGCGTAGCCAAGGGGGGGGGGAGTCTGTTTTTACTCTTGGTACACAAATTGAAATAAACTAACAGCACCATGGTCTCCAAAAAATTCACGATGGTTCTTCATAAGCTGCTTTACGCACTACAATAAGCGAAAATGCAGTGGAGTTTGTGAAATTTTCAGAAAAAATTCTTATTAAGAATTTTTCATGAAACATTCATAATTTCATGAAATGTTTCGAAATTTTTTTCGAGTGTATGTAGTACAGCTTGTTAAGTGACAGTTTCAAAATTTTGAAAATTTCAGTGTGCGAAGCGTTTTCAGCTTAAAACGAAGAATGCCTGCAAAACAACCGTTTTTCAGAAAGTGGACGCAGAAAAATGCCGCGCGCTCGCGCGCCTGCAGGAAACCACCCTTTCGCGACAGCGGTGGACAGTTTTTCACAGATGTCACCTCGGGCACTTTTTCGCGGTTGTCAAAGGCGAGCGCTGGACGCTGCCGCTCGCAGGAAACCCGGGCTTTAAATGGAACAAGGAAAGAAAATAGGGAGGACACATGGATTATGACACTCTTTTAATATATAGCATTTTAGAGCGTATTTAAATTCTGAAAGTGCTTCAGATTTTCTTACTTTTTTTTTCTAAGGCTAGTTAATGCTGCCTGATTACGAAGCTGAACTGAATCTGCCAATGACAAATGAGTACTACTCTGTGACAGCTCTTCACAGGCGACGGGGACACTATGGAGCCACCCACTGGACAACGCAAAAATCACGGCACCTCTGTACTTAACCCTTAAACGCGCAGTGTTCCCGCTCTGAGAACTCTGACGTTTTGACTGTTGCCAGTCACGATAATGGATTTGATTTCTATAAAAAATAGTTGCGGGTGATATAGCTCCACGAGAATCCTTTACTTTTTTGCACGTCCTTTCCCGTAGAAAAAATTGTCACGATTATTTTCAAACAGCAGTGACATCTGCTGAAAAATGGAAGAATGCGAGAACAGCTGGATAGATAGCCCAATGCTGAGAAACGGGCAGCTGTTGCCATCGCTCAACTTAACTACTAGCAAGATGGCGGACGATCGAAACGTTCATCGCATGCCACAGATCTAGAGACCCCTTTTTGATGCATCTGGCTGTGCCGCACAGCCAGGTGCGTCAAAAAGGGTCTCTAGATCTGTGGCACGAGATGAACGTTTCGATTGTCCGCCGTCTTGCTGGTAGTTAAGTTGAGCGATGGCAACGGCTGCCCTTTTTGGCACAGCCAGATGCGTCAAAAAGGGGCCTCTAGATCTGTGGCATGCGATGAACGTTTCGATCGTCCGCCATCTTGCTGGTAGTTAAGTTGAGCGATGGCAACGGCTGCCCTTTTTTCAGCATTGGGAAAGGGTTGCGCCTCAAAAGGTTAACTGTTTAGGGAAATACTGCAAAATTTTGTATGTTTAACATTTTTTTTTCCCCTGAACGTTTCTGAACTCTTGTAAGTTCATTGTAACAGTTCACAGTACAACTTTCAAAGAGTCATTCTAATTTTTTTAGAATCTGGCGCAATTCAATTCTTTAAAAATTTGTTCAAAATTTGCACGAGTTTTAATAAGCACAGCCTTAAATGTGACAGTTAATATGACAGTTTTAATGTGACAAACGTAAATGTGACAGTCTTGCTGGTAGTTAAGTCGAGAGGTGGCAACGGCTGCCCTTTTCTCAGCATTGAGAAAGGGTTGCGCCTCAAAGGATTAATCCGCATATTTATTTCCGTTCTAAGTCTGTATAAGACTTTGGGTGGAGGAGTTTCTAATCATGCGTATCGACGTTACATCTGGAGAAACCATCCAAAACTCCCGTTGAATCGACAGCCACGCAGTAAGCCAGAACTTACTACAGAATAGCTAGATGTACCCAGAATTGTAAAAAGTTTCAGAAAGATCCGATTTTTTTTTTTTTTTTTTTTCAACCGACTTCAAAAAGGAGGAAATTATCAATCCGTCGAAATCTTTTTTTCCAAATGTGACTCCAGTGATAATTTTTTGCATGATTTTATTTCGATAGTTCTTTTTTTATTCAAAAGTAGGTACGTTTTAAGTGGTCAAACATTAATTCGGTCAGGTTGTGATGATATCCCCATTAAGAAAATTGGAGACAAAGAATGTTTTTAAACTATTGCTTAAGATGTTGCCAATAACTGGAGTAGCATAGTAGTTGCCAAAGATGGTCGCTTTTGGTCAGTTATCGCCGAGTTTGAAGCCAAAAAAATGAAATCTTAAAACTGAACCCTTTTTAGGGATATATTCTATATTTGTCGAGTAATTGACAAACTCTGCTATGTTCCAAGGGTAATATTTTTTTTTTTTTTTTTCAATCTCGCAAAGAGATTTTGAAATCGGTTTTCTTAAAAAAAAAAAAAAAAAAAAAAAAAAAAAATGTTTTTATACATTTTATTTACACTAGAACTACTTAAATAAGCCTAAGTTTAAATTTTGTTGCAAAGGATAAGATAATGCATGCTGTTTTTATGAATAAGTCAATAAATCAACAAATATTTCAACTACAACAACCATTTAATGGGATTGAAATTTACACACTTTTCTCAAAATTCATTGAAAATTTTAAGAAAACGCCAGCACTATTGTTTAAGTTCAGTAACAAACTATCACATTACCTAACTATTACATCAACTATTGCATCAATCTTATTCAATCCATTTTCTTTTGCTCGAATCGATAAGTTCATAATTTTATAACTTTAAATTCGTTTAAATCTTTTTGTTAATTTTTTTTTTTTTAATCTGAGAATGAGTAAAAGGAATCAGTAGTCGCTTTTAAGCTATCTTAAATCTGGTGAAAAAAAAATTCCGAAGATCATTTTGAAGCAGAAAAGTGTACATAAAATAACAATTTCAAGTAACTGTAGTAAATTTCTGAATGCTGTAATTTTACATCTTAAATAAAAGTTTAGAAAACACAAAGATATTGAGATAAATAAATATTTTAGTTTCACTGGAAATAACCTCATACCTACAGATGAAATCAAATTAGAAATGCTAAGAATGCAAATGATTATAGAATATCAGCTAAGGAAAAAGAAATTACTGGCACAACAGATTAGTAGATTAACTGTTATAGAAGCTTTACAAGTATGCAACGTTGATATTTTCCCGAATATCAATAAACTTTTAAAAGTTTAGTCAGTTTGCCTGTGACAACATGTATCACTGAAGGATCATTTTCAACTATGAAATATTTAAAAAACTATTTAAGAAACAGTAATTTTGAAATGCGTTTAAATGGTCTCTGTTATGCATGTATAAAAATGTATATTTGTAAGTGAAGAAGTCTTAAATATTTTGCAAAACCAAACAGGGAGAATAAATATAACCTTGTAGAAAATAATAAGAATGAAATTTTTCATTTTATTAAAACCACTTCTTTTTGACGATTGTGGCTGTTTTTTCATTCATTAAATGACTTATATCGAATTTTTAACGATGTTAAGTTGCGCCGATTCTGATAAATACGAATTTTTGTTCTTAAGGTATCGTTACTACTTTTTCCCATGATCTTCAATTTTGTAACCTTTAATAACTTGATAAAAATTATATTCATACTTGAACAGGTTTAAATGGGAGAAACAAGAAACTTATACACAGGAGGTAATTTGGGCCGTCCATGTATTTTGAGGAGCTTATCTTGAGTTTTCAAACACTTGAAAACTTAATTAATTTGAAAGATTTCAGTACGCTATAAAATTGTTTATTATACCGGTGTCTGCAATTGTGGTGGGGGGGGGGAGTCGAACGTTTATACCAACCTTTATATGGGCTCCCATAATAGCATATTCTTTAGATTTCACCAAGTGGTACATTAATTCTTTCATGGTAATGACCAGACCGCGGATTATATGCAATCGCATATTTGCATATGCAATTGCACATTTTAGGTGTTTTTGATGATTTTGCATAAAATGACGCATTTTCTCTGTTGGATGCACATTTTAATCTCTTTTGTTTTGAATTTGTTCCTTTTTTTACCTTCCTCTCAGTATTTTTTATGTCCTACGCTCTGAAAAATTTATACAACCTCAGGTCCGCAGCAAAATAGCACATACGCTTTCAATTTTTTTCGTGTGTATTTGCAACAGTTTAAATTAAGTCAGCCTATGTATTAAAATTTCAGAAATGGCTAGAATGAAAGCAAGCATGCCAACTCTGATGAAGACATGTATTTCGGATTATGGACAAGACCTAACTCCATAAAAGATGTAGTTAATTCTTTGGACAACGTCGATACTACTTCTTTTTTCATGGCGGAAGAAATACTTAGCGATATGTCCATCCGATAAGGTCTATTGATAATCGAAACACATTTTTCCTTCTTAACATCAGACATCACAAAATTAGAATATCAAAATCTGCTTCTGAGTGATGTAATGAGTCAAGTTGTAAAACTACAGGAATGCGTTGGTAAGATTCCAGAGTCATTAGGAAAAGAAATCAGGGAGAAACTGAATTTTATTTTTAAAAAAAATTCAGGATTTTTGGCAGTGAATAAAATAAATAATTTTATTAATGGTGAAGAGAGTGAATTACCGGAAAAAGTAGAACCATCCAAAGCGAAATATTATAAGTACAGTCCAGGGACATTCATCGATGTTGAAAGAGCATTTTCAGCATATAAAAGGGTTTTAGATGATAAAAGACAAAGCATTACTATTGTAAATTTAGAAAAACACTTAGCTGTGTATTGCAACAAAAATTACTGAAAGCAGTTTTAATTCATATTTCATATCACTAACATTGTGAATAAAAATTTCTCATTCTGTCTTTCATGATATTTTGAAGTTTAAAAGAGAAAAATATGTGTCATAAAATAGAAAATACTTTTACAAGTAAATACGTTTTTATCTTCTGTTAATATGCGAATATTTTTGCAGTTATTTGGTGCTTATTTTTAGATTTTCAGTGCATATTTTTAGATTTTTTAGTGCTATTTGCATGCATATTTTGTCACTTTTTAAGTGCATATAATCCGCGGTCTAGTAATGACAATATGCACCCTCTCAAAATCAATTCCTGGGTACGCCACTGATACAGGCTCTGCTAAAGCTAGAAAAGAAGAAATTCGTTGTTTGAATAACCCAGAAACCCTACCTACTGGATTTTTTTGGCTTTATCAGAATTTTTCGATCTTTATTTGGGTTTTTTTAGAGGAAATTTTGGGGGATTGAAAATGATTGAAAAATATTTGCTAATTACTAAACAGAACTTAAAGCAACTAATTCATTACAATAATCAATGGTAGATTAAAAAAATGTTTAAATCAATAATAATAATAATTAATTACAATAAAATCAATTATGTAAGAAAAAATATATAAATCAATAATAAAAACCAGTTTGGAAAAGAATAGAGAACATTATATCAATAACATTGCTTATTTCCATCTCTTTTTGTTGTTGTTGTTGTTGTTGTTGTAACGAGAACAAGAAGGCCTAAAATTTTTCTTAACTTACCAGCATTGATAGAGTTGATAGCTGTGCTCGAATTTTTGTCTGTCCGCTGGTCCATTCCAAAACCCAAATCGTAGCAAAACTCTCAAGAATTTCCATTCGTTACTTAGCAAAGCCTTCCTTGCTGTTCCATCCGGATCATTGTTGATGTAACGGCAGTGGGTGACGTCTGCGACGCGTAACGGCTTCAGAATCCAGCCCCCGGCCTCAAATACAATATCCGGCAATCCCATGCTGTAAAGTCGCATAAATTCTGAAATAAACAGATTGAACGCTTCGTCATTGCTCCCGGAAAAAAACAACGAATTAATCCAGGACATGTCCATGAGCATGAGGCGGGCGCAGAACTCGGTGATCCTGACAGCTGTCGATCTGTCTTCCAAAGAGCAGACGAGCAGAGTGTCCAAAAACAACTGACTCACGGCCTCCAATAGATCTTTCTGACGAGAGTTCGTTTCGCGGACGATGGCGTCGAATATTTCGGCCCATCGCTCGTTTTCCTGACCGTTGTCCAAGTTATCGAGGAGGGATCTAATCTTTCGTAAGAAGGAGGAAGAATCATTCGTGCGAAAACTCATTTTTTTTTTTTTAGTGGGGTCTGCAATCTAAATACACAGGCAGATGATACTGAAAGAATGTTTCGGTGAGTCTCAGTTTTCAAAGCGAGTTGTGTGCTTTTCTACTACACACTAAGTGCTTATCGAACTGGTTTTTCGGGGCTGCGAATGAAGTGGACGAGTTTATTTATACAGCGGGTAGGTAGCATTTCCCCGATCCCATCCGTTTGAGCAAATAGGCTTGTCTGACTGCTCGTTGACGGGGGGGGGGGGGATGCCGAGAATCGTCCCCGGCTGAAGAATGTAATATCCCTGGCTAGAGAAATATTAATGGATCCCTGCTAGGGATACTATTTATCCCCTGCTGAAGAAATATTAAACTGGTGAGTGAAGATTTTGGGATTCAGATTGGGAAGTCAAGAAGTCAAAATGAAGGTGTTATGTTATCGTTTGTTACCATACTCTAAGGCGACTGCCTTAAAATTTCGTTTCTTTTCTAAGCTAAAACCCTCAAGGGTGGCTTCCAATAGAGGTACATTTTATGTAGCTTGTGTATCTGTGATTCCATAGAACAAACAATCGATGACTTTTGTTTGAATATAAGTCGGTTCTCACACTTGTCGGCGATTGCATTTGTCAAGTAATATGTGAGGGAAGCATTTGCACCTTCCCTCCTTCTTCTTTTCAAGTGTCCCCCGCTGGAGAATGTTTACCTTCAAATGTCCCCCCCTGGAGAAAATGTTCAGTTCGCACCCTGCCGCCGATTCATTTGAGGGGGCTGTTGGCTAACGTGACCATTTATTTTAATGACTATGTCATTTTATCTCTCAACACCCTTTATTGAAAAATGTGTCCCAAAAATGCGACATAAAAGTATGCGACATAATTTTACATGCATTTAAATACTATTAGTTCACAACAGCTTTAATCTATTGTTACAATATTTCGTAAGCTGTAGAATAGGCATCACATGTATTTTTTACACATACAGTCGAACCTCGATTTAACGTACTTTGATTGAACGAATTCTCCGATTTAACGAATATTTTTTTCTCTCCCGACAAAAAGGGTGCTAAAATGCTCTCTGATTTAACGAATTTTTAGCTTTGATTTAACGAACAACAATCGCTGAAATAAAATTCGCACATAAAACTAAAACTTTGATTTTTTCCCAAGCAAAATTTTTAATCTTTCACACCGTAATCCAAGTGCGTATTACAATATTTTTTTTTCTCATTTCTCCAAACGAAGCTAGTGCCTACGAAGACAGCGATACAGAAACAGTCATTTACAATTACGCTGTGGATAATGATGCATAGGCGTTAGAGTTTATGAGCATAGAGTTTAAGAGTTATATGGGCCCGTGGGGCTTCAGCCCCCCCAATAAATTGTGAATAGGGGCTGAGCCCACCCAATAATTTATCACTAAATATAGAAAACTAATTTATACTAACATAAAAAAAAAAGTATTCACGCCATTTACAAATGTTTAAAAAAAAACCTTTACTTGTACTTTTAAAAATTTTCTTCTTTTGATTTCAATCATGATTTAGTATTCATTGTGACGCTCTGTAACACAAAATGTTACTATAAGCTGCCCTCGTGAGGCTCTGGTTAATTAAAATCAGATTACGCAATGTAAAGTATGAAATGA
This sequence comes from Cheiracanthium punctorium, assembly GCA_038373885.1. Classification (NCBI taxonomy): domain Eukaryota; kingdom Metazoa; phylum Arthropoda; class Arachnida; order Araneae; family Cheiracanthiidae; genus Cheiracanthium; species Cheiracanthium punctorium. The sequence continues at coordinate 9,845 of JAWZYV010017441.1, read as the reverse complement.
AGAAAAGTTCAGATGTGTCTAAAATACACTATCTCATCGAAAATGTTTTTTTTTTTTCCTCCTTTGGATTTTTTACTTTGCTTCTATTTTTAACTTATAACATGGTAGGAAGATACTAATATGGATACTTACCTTACATTGGTGTAGAATTCTATGGACCCATAGAGATCGAGTGCCTCCAATAATTTACACTTATATATAATAAGTCATAGCTGCCAACTACTACGGAATATAACTAACCACTTTTTGTAAACAGTATATTTTTTAATTATTTTTTTCAAAATAGTAACCAGCTCGCGCGCGCATCACAAGAATTTTGCCATATTTTAGGCCGAAAAATCATGTAGAAAAAGTAGTTAATTATATTCCGTAGTAGTTGGCAACTATGAGTAAGTTATATGTATGTGAATCAGTGGCGTAGCCAGAAATTTTTCATTGGGGGGAGGGGGGGTTACGACTTTTGCAACTCGCATATATGTATATACGCCACTGACGTGAATATATGTGGTTGTGGGGCCCGGCCCCCCCAATAATTTTGAAAACTTTACGCTTATGTAATGATGATCAAATGCCTGGATGGGAAGATGTTCCTAGTAATGGAAATTTCACAGTATATGTGTCTTGCGATGTACAGCTAAGTACCTGCGATAGTGAACAGAAAGAGAATGAAAATTCTGAAAGCAGCGAAGAGATGACGAAGAAACGGAAATTGAATTAAAAAAGGTGACATTCCAAGAAGCAGTCTGCAGCTTGAATGCTTTATTTATTTATTTTTCTGTCTCACGAGATTGATGCTGTTGTTCTTACGAAGTTAGAAAATATTGACAAAGAACTTTGGAAAGTCAAAACAAAGCACTATCATAAGCGTAAAGTTTTCAAAATTATTGGGGGGGGGCGGGCCCCAAAACCACATATATTCACGTCAGTGGCGTAGCCAAGGGGGGGTGTTAGGGGGTCATAACCCCCCATAAGGAATTTTTTGCCTTACAAAATGTATATTCTTCACTCCCTTATCATACACCCGTATACATATATGTGAGTTGCAGAAGTCGTAACCCCCCCCCCCTAAAGAAAAATTTCTGGCTACGCCACGGACTCACGTACATATAACTTACTCATAGCTGCCAACTACTAAGGAATATAATTAACCACTTTTTCTAAATGATTTTTCGACTTAAAATATAGCAAAATTTTTGTGCTGCGCGCACAAGCTGGTTTCTATTTTGAAAAAAAAAAATTAAAAAATATACTGTTTACAAAAAGTGGTTAATTATATTCCGGAGTAGTTGGCAGCTATGACTTAAGTGTAAATTATTGGAGGCGCTCGAGCTCTATGGATCCATAGAATTCTACACCTCTGTAAGGTAAGTATCCATGTTAGTATCTTCCTACCATGTTTTAAGTTAAATAAAGAAGCAAAGGAAAAAAAAAAGCTTTTTCGATGAGATAGTGCATTTTAGACACATCTGAACTTTTCTTCATTTCATACTTTACATTGCATAATCTGATTTTAATTAACCAGAGCCTGGCGAGGGCAGCTTATTGTAGCATTATGTGTTACGTGGCGTCACAATGAATACTAAATCACGATTGAAATCAAAAGAAGAAAATTTTTAATAGTACAAGTAAAGGTTTTTTTTAAAACGTTTGTAAATGGCGCGAAATACTTTTTATGTTAGTATAATTAGTTTTCTGTATTGAGTGGTAAATTATTGGGTGGGCTCAACCCCTATTCACAATTTATTGGGGGGGGGGGCTCGAGCCCCACGGGCCTAATAACTCTACGCCTATGAGCACTATCAAGGATTTCTTTCCGAAGTGCCGATAGCTATGTATGTATTATGTATTAAATTTTAAGAGCAAGTAACATTACAGAATTTAAATAATTTTAAAGATGATCGCCTAACGTATAACTTATAATTTTAAGCTCGAAGTAAACAATGATCATTCTTTTTTTCATAACTATATATCTAAGGGTATTTTGCACTGATATTTTTATGCCACACTCTTTACAAAAATGGATATTCGATTTCACGAACGGATTTGTGGGTCCGAATCAATTCGTTAAATCGAGGTTCGACTGTATTTAAATACTATTAGTTCACAACAGCTTTAATCTATTGTTACAATATTTCGTAAGCTAAAGAATATGCTTCACATGTATTTTTTTATAAATAGGTTGCACTCATAAAAATGTTAACATAGGGTTACCAGGCGAAATACGCGAAAGATGAGCGATAAAATGACAAAGTCAATTAATATCGTTTTAATATAGCAATAATGAAACTAAAAAATTAGGGGGGTTCAGGGGGATCTCCCCCTGACGAGGCTCGAACAGCCGCGTTTTATTTTTCTTCAAAACGGGACATGTACTACTTTTTTGGAAAAAGTGTATTTATTTTCTTCCTCAAAACGGGACATCTACTGTTTTTAAGGTAATAGTGTAGGGAGACTGAATTTCAGGTCTGGGTACCTTTTATTTGTTAAAAAAAAAACGGTTGTGTTAATGGTTATTTCAAAATAAATTAAAAAGAAAAACCTTTGCTAAAACACACATATGCTATAAAAAATAGTGCGAGACATACGTTTCGGGTGGCACAAGTTGTGGGCCTTCTTCGACTTCAAAAACACCACCCGACACAAGGCAGGAAGGTAGAAAAGTGAGAAATGTAAACAAAAGGACGCACAGAAAAAAGGAAATTGTCGTTCGGAAAGAAAAAAATTCTTAGAAAAATAGAGTGAAAAGGGAAAATAAAATGGAGATGGAGATGGAGGGGGAGGAAGAAAAAGAGAAACATGACTTAAAAAAAAGAAATAGAAATTAAATAAATTGAAATAGTTGAAAAAAAAAAGAACATTAAATGAACAAACACAAAAACAATACTCCCCCGCCCCCCCGGCGTTTTCTTTGCGTCTCGAGAGGAGAGGAAGGGAGGTTAGTTTTTTTTTTTTTTTTTTTTTTTTTACGGAAATAGTTTTTTATTGAAATCGCTACCGTGGGTTGCTCTCTTTCTAAAAACGGGACATTGCAGGGGACATTTTCTAAAAACGGGACATTACGGTGTCCCAAATCTGTACTTGGGGACAACAGGACAAGCCACCTAAAAATAGGACGTATGGTCACCTTAGTGGTGGCGGAAAGAGTTTAAGAGATTAAATAAATTATCCGTTAGTTTTTTTATTGCTAATTAATTGCCACTTGCATTTTATTTTAAGTTAATTAAAAGGGATAAATAAAGCTAATATTCAAAGATTGAAATTCATGCTTGACTGATGAAAAATACATAAACATTTTTTTTCCCCATTAGAATTATATATGGTGTGAGGGTGATTTTCAAACTATAATTTCTAAAAAGAAAAAAAAAATCAGCAAATCAAAGTTTTAAATATTTTGACCTCTAAAATTTTAGCCTTGTATATAACTGATTACAATTAATGTTTTATTAGATATCTTGCAATTTTTATGACTTGATACCTATTTTGAATAACCAAATTATTCACTGTAGGGTCATTCCATGACAAATCTAAAAAAAAAAAAAGTAGGTGGGGGGAAGGGGGGGTGACAACCATGATCACATGGATTTTGATAAAATATGGCATGAATGTTCCTTCTATGGTTGTAAGAATCCCATGAATTTTTTTTGCCCCTGTTGCTTATAGTTTTATGCCTCATCAAACTTTTGGAGATTTCAAATTTTGGATCACTTTTGGGCACGATTTTAAGGCAACACTTGCAAACAAAATAACTCCTCATTTGTTCACTAATTATTTTATCTTTTTGAAATTTTGCACACTTGCTGATTAAAATATAAGGATTATATATATATAATAAGTAGAGCAAACTAATTTTTTTAAACTATGTGCTAATTTCAAATGAAAAAAATCTGAAAATATGATCTAATTCATAAATTCATTATGGAAGATTTTGACATAGTAAATTTATAAATAAAAGAACATCCCTTTGTCAAAAGTACATAAAATATACAAACCAAAACCCAAGCTCAACAAAGCCAAGCCCCATAAGAGTTAAATTTAACTGAAAATCAGATTTTAAAAAAAAATGTCTGAATGTCATAATATATATATATATATATATATATATATATATTAAAGCTATATCCCTTTATTTTTTGGTAGGTTTCATTTAAATGAAAAAAAAAAAAGATCTTAAAGTGCTTTTGAAATGAAATCACTTGTACACATATAAACTTATATGCGTTTTATGCTGAAATAAAAATATTAGATATTCTTTAACTTCAGCGATGTAATTTTGAATGAAATAGTCTAATTTCCTTTATGATTTATTTAAATAGTTTTTAAATAATATACCAACAAAAATATTTATATAATAAGAAAAGCTTATAATCTTTTAACTAAAAAAGTTAGTATTTAATTAACTTTCCATATACAGCAAATTGGAAAATACTATGAGCTTTTATTATTTAACTTTCTTTAAATGATTATTTTAATTATAATTACTTCTGAAATTGTAATAAAAGTAATTGAGAGCAAGAGTTATTAAAAAATCTTTAATTTTTAAAAAATGACCTTTCATTGCTACTCTTTGAAAAACAGTTTGTAGCTGCTTCACTTTTTCTTGGTTTGATGCCATAAATTCTTGAAAAATAATATATTCTTCCAGTAGCTGTTCTTCGAGAATCTACAATGTCAAGAACGTGAGAAATCGGAACTGCACATGCATCTTCATTTGAGGGCGAATACAATGGTGCTGAGGGTGCATTAGGGTGTAGAAATCCATTGACCACTGAAAACAATAGTTGTAAATGTGTATTTATATATGTATGCAGGGGCGTAGCCAAGGGGGGGGGCGGTTAGGGGGGTCATAACCCCCCCCCTCCATGAGGAATTTTTTGCCATACAAAATGTATATTCTTCACTCTTTTATCACACACATGTATGCATATATGTGAGTTGCAGTAGTCGTAACCCCCCCATGAAAATTTTCTGGCTACGCCCCTGTATGTATGTATACATACATTTGATGTATCCAGTGAGGGGGGGGGGGCATTCAACCTTGTCCCTGGGCCCCACCAACTCAAGTTACCTCACTGAAGCTATATAATAATTTAGCTCATTATACTAAAAAAGTACACTCAAATAACTGAGACTTAAATCATAATAAGAAAATATCTTTTTATTATTTGGTAATGATATAAACTCGTGTTAATTAAAAGAATTGAATCTGAATACAGTATTTAAGTACAATAAAAAACTATTGAAAAATTTGCACCCACTCTTTTTCTCAATTTTAAACCAGTTTTTCACTTACTGAGCAATTAATAATCACTACTATAAAAACATATATATCATTAGATTTATTATTTAAAACATATATATCTTTAGATTTATTAATTAAAATTATTTAATCAATAAATCTGACACTTTACTATATAAATCGGTTAACACTGAAACTTTACTATATAAAACTAATTTTGGGTTGTATTCGCAATTAGGTGCATGATTATTAGTAATGCAAAGTGATTATAATTTCTTTACATTTAGAAATATTGGTTAAGAATTATTTTAGGTAAAAGTCAGCTGAGTAATAGTTTTAGCTGGTTTTGAATAAGAATTATTTTTTAAATTAACAGATTTAATAGCTTTCAGTACTGTTTCCATTGACAGTAATTGAACTTGAACAACATTGTATAAAAGGGGGCCTTTTGTGAAGGCTTCCGCATAATGGATATGCTATTTTATGGTTAGACTAATTTGATGTATATTACAGTAGGATAAGTAATTAGAGTAATATAATTATTTATTTCCCAGTAATATTGCGCCTTTGCGTAGCGGCAAGGGGCATGACCCCACAGACCCCGTGACGTGAGGGGGCCCCCCGGAAGAGTAAGGAGGTCCCAACAGCTTTAAGGGGACAGCCTACTTTTAAAATGCCCCAAAAATTGATTTCGAGATTTTTATCTCATTAAATAGTTTACTTTATTCTAAAAAGATTGATACCAACCATTTTTCTGTATGACAATTATTTATTGAGATAAAAAGGAAAATGTAAACGCAAGTTGGGCAGCATGCTGTAGAAGCTGCAACTAATGTTGACACTAAAAGCATAAAAGAGGCAGAAAAGAAATGTACAGAATTTAATTTAGAAACTCGAAGAGCCAGAAAAATGCTCATCAGTTCTCAGTTTGAGGCAATAAAAGAAAACGAAGGCAATGTGCATGAAAGCGGAAAATTTTAAATCGAAAAGTTCATAAAGTGAAGTAAAATCAAATTTTTATGTTGCATAGTAAAAAAATATATACATGGATATAATTATTAAAATAACTTCAAATAATGTACTTTACCAATATTCGTGCCTTTATATCCTAAAAATGTATCTTTTGTTAAGGTATGTACATATTTTTTCATATTTACAATTGTCGAGCTTTTCTTTAGATTGATGTTTCTTAAGCCATATTAAAACATATTTTGGGTTAATCATTTTAAATACTCAGTAAAATTATTTTTAAATAGTAAATGTTTCAATAGAAAATGTTGTTAATTTTTAAAAATTAAATTTATGTTCCAAAACTACAATTTGAACTTTAATTGGCGTTTTCTCAAAACACTGTTTTTCAAGTTTGCGCGCATGATATTTTAAAAACTATTTAAGATATCAACTTGAAATTTTTCTCAGGCATTTATTTTAATATAATGAACAAAATGAACTAAAATGAAATGGTTGTGTTTCATAGAAAAAAAGTTATGATTGTAAAACTATCAAAATTTTTATGATAATTTAAACTTTTAGATTAAATATTTTTTTAAAATTTAAATTATGAAAATAATTAAACCATTTTAGTTCAGATTGTTAATTATAATGTTTTGTTTAATTTAGAAAAAAATTATGAGGATCAAAGGAATTCTAATTGAGATATCTTGCGCGAAGTGGGAAAGTACCCTTGAATTGTTTTTACAATATTGTGTGGTAAAATAATATTTTTTAAATTATCACCTTTATAATAAACTACAATAATATTTTTAATCAATAGAGTAATGTCATAGTAGTTAACTGAAAAAAAAATTGTGTTTCTGCATGCATTCATTATTTTTTTTTTTTTTTAATTATGAAAGTTGAACTAAAATTTCTACATTTTCCCATTCTTAAAAGTAGGCTGTCCCCTTAAAAGTGTTTTTTTAGGCACTCGAGCCTAATTCTCAAATATTGCATATTGTAATAATTCAATTCCCTCTGAATACACTGTTCCTTTTTAATCTCTAGCCGAGGGCCCCCAAAGAAACCAGCCCGGCCCGGCTATTAACAATAACCCAAGTTAGAGATCTTGTACTACTTTAGTTAGGCCCTTTAACGCGCAGTGTTCCCGCTCTGGGAACACCAAACTGTGACGTTTTGACTATTGCCAGTCACGAAGAAAAGATTTGATTTCTATAAAAATAGTTGCGGGTGACATAGCTCCCATGAGAATAATTTACGTTTTAGCACGTCATTTCCCGTAAAAAACATTGTCAGGATTATTTTCAACAGCACTGATATCTGCTGAAAATTCGAAGAATGCGAGAACAGCTGGATAGATTGCCCAATGCTGAAAAAAGCGCAGCCGTTGCCATCGCTCGACTCAACTACCAGCAAGATGGCGGACGATCGATACGTTCATCCCGTGCCACAGATCTAGAGATCCCTTTTTTGACGCAAGTGGCTGTGCCTAATTTAAAGCAGAAAAGGAAGCAATCGTTTTACAAAACACAAATAAATATTGCAACATGTATACCCGGCCTTCATATCATGTTGATCAGTGATACAATAGAAAAAAATTCTGATTTTATTGCAGAAATCTCATAAAAGATTCTTTTTTCGGAAGACAACAATTGGGATTTCTTTCCCGGAATTCCTATACACCCCCCCCCCCTCTTTCAAAAGCATGCATCTTAAAATTTTGTGGGTGCTCAATCTCCTTTTGTGTGTATGTGTGTGTGTGCGGGGGGGACTGGGAGGGGGAGGGAGAACAAATCTTTTGGGTATTTTCCAAGTTTAAGGCTGTTCTACCCATAGAGAAGGAATATATCCCTTCTCTATGGTTCTACCTGAAAAGGGAGGATTTCTGTTGAATTTCACTCAGGATAGGAAATAAACTTATAATTACATAACTATGAGAATTTTGAGAATGTTTCCTTTAAAACTATACTGTGAACTGATGTCATACTGCTAAAATTTCAAACATTATTTAATTTAAAAATATACATAATTAAAACTGACACGTTTTCAGAGGAAGATTTATTTTCTTGATTTTTGCTCATGCTCAGAAATAAACTTATGATGCCACAATTATGAGACTTTTAAAAGTGTTTCCTCGAAAGCTAGATTATGTGAACTGACATTGAGCTGAAATTCGAAAACCCATTTAACTTAAAAAAATTAAAAAAAAACTGTTATACCCGACACTTTTTCAGAGGAGGACGTTTTTGATGGACATTCACAGATGATCAGAAATAAACTGACAATGCCACGCTATGAAAATTTTTAGACTGTTTCCTCACAAATCATACTATGAGCTTAAACTGATATAAACAAATTTCAAAGTTATTTGATTTTTTTTTAAATTAAGCTTGGCACTTTTTCAGAAAAGTCCGCGTTTTTCTTAACATTCACTCCAGATAAGAAATAAATTTACAATGCCAGGACTACTTAAATTTTCAGAATATTTCCACGGAAGCTATACTTTGGACTACTCTAAATCTCGATTTCGAAAAGCTGGGTAGTTTTCATAACAAAACACTGTTTTTTAGACTCAAATTTAAAATTGCAGTCTAAATAATTTTCGATCAAACGTAACCTTAAAAGATAAATTTGAATCCTTTCATAATGCTTTTAAGAATGTTTTGGGACCAAATATGTACTACATTTTTCTATCATAAATTTTATAATATTGAAACTCGTAATGGCTGATGAATTTCTAATGTACATGACTTCTGATCAAGATTTAAAATATAGTTACACTAGAAGAGCTACTGAAAAATCTATAATTTTTCTTCAAAAACTACGTTACGTGGTTTTATAAAAAATAAGTTTACTCGAGCAATTTAATTAAAAATATAAATGAATAAATAAACATGGCATTTCAGACTAGAATCATGGCACTGACTAAGGGGTGCTCCGGGTTTCACACACCCACCGAAAGAATATTGTGCTGCCCTACATCCAGAAATATGTAAGGAGTACAATTAATTACTTTATAGGTTAAAAAAATCAGAGAGTTTTTTGTTTTCAGAAAAGGATCATTTACAAAATCTTCTGATTCCGTTACTGCTATATCTTATTCTATAAGTCATTCTCGAGGACGGAAAGGAATCATAAATCTTGAAAAGAAAATAACTATGTTTTGCTTAAAATAATATGATATTCATTCCTATTTGGTTTTGTCCTTGTAGGTGCTTAGGAATGTAGGGACCCCAGGAAAATTTTCATGTAAGAAGGTTTTGCCTTTGGGATTAAAAAAGTCATTTTTATTCCCTCTACCCCAAACAGTTTTCAAAGTACTTGTTATGGTTTTTTTAAGCCCAACCCTCAGATATTTAAAAAAAATTCGAAACTAGATTTTTTGTATGTTCTTTTAATGTAACTAGATTGCCTATTGCTGTAACTTATATTTTTACTTATTTTACAGATTTACTGATACAACTGTGTATGAAACATGAATATTGCTCAGATTTAAGAAATTTAATAGGAGAAAGGATTTGTTTTAATGAAATTAATAAGAAAAATTCAAATAATTAAAAAAACCAAAATTCTTAGATGAAACTTTTTCTCTTTGTTTTCCATTTATTTGTTTTTGTTAATAACTTTTTCCTATTTGGCATTTTAAAAAGCT
>JAWZYV010017439.1:10000-19304 GCA_038373885.1 Cheiracanthium punctorium | reverse complement strand
GACTAGAAGTCAGTTGTGAAGCAATTACAACCAACGCTCTTCTGAAATCGTGAAAAAACTTTCCCATTCCAAAGATTTCGTTTTCTGTACATAGATATTCTTATGTCTACACAGACGATTTCTTTGCTTCGCTTGATTTCCGCTTATAGATACTTGATTTATTTGTGAAAAGAGAAATTAAACTGCATAATCTAGAAAAACAATTTTAAAGCCTCTATAAAAAAAACTTGGCAGTTCGAGCCTCGTCAGGGGGAGATCCCCCTGAACCCCACAAATTTTTTAGTTTCATTATTGCCATATTAAAACGATATTAATTGACTTTGTCATTTTATCGCTCATCTTTTGCGTATTTTGCCTGGTAACCCTATGTTGGAATTTTAATGAATGTAACCTATTTAGGGAAAATACATGTGATGCATATTCTATAGCTTACAAAATATTGTAACAATAGATTAAAGCTGTTGTGAACTAATAGTATTTAAATGCATGTAAAATTATGTCGCATACTTTTATGTCGCATTTTTTCAATAAAGGGTGATGAGAGATAAAATGACATTCATTAATAGCGCAGTCTTATCTCTTTTCTTTTTGTAAAGGGCTGCAAGAGAGGGTGATGTAATTTAAAATTTTTTTAAAAATGTCTGTTTTATGTAGTGTCTGAAGTATTTATTACTGAAACGTGACCCTAAAAAACAGCATTAAGTGGAAATGAGACATTTTTCAAAGTGAGAAGTTTACTGAAACGGTGAAACTTTTCACTTTTTGGATAGCGAATGCCGCTGACATAATATTTTTTGTGTCATTATATTGCAATGATCTCATGTTAGTACATATGATGCAAACTTTAAGTCAAGATTAAAATATTTTTTCTTTTCTAGATTCCACATCCCTGGAATTAATTCGAATTACACATGTGAGGAAAATTTCCGTTTCTTACTGTTCGAAGAATGGGCGGGCACGCAGCTAGTGTAATCATATAAGGTAAAAAGCTATTTTAAAATTTAAATTTATGTTCCATTACATGTATTTTTTAAATTTTTTATAACTGAATTTGTAACTTATTTTGATAGCTGATATTGTAACTAAGCTATTGTAATCATGGGCGTAGCCAGAAATTTTTCATAGGGAGGGTTACGGCTACTACAACTCATATATATGTACACGTGTGTTTGATAATGTAACAAAGAATATACATTTTGTATGCCAAAAAATTCATCATGAGGGTTATGACACCCCCCCCCAAAAAACCCTAATGAATCAATTTATAACTGGTTTTGATAGCCGACACTCTAACTATGCTAATGTAATCATAAAACGTGCAAATTTATTAGGCAATTTGGAGTGTTTAGGCTGATTTTATTTTTTACCAACTATGCGAAAAATTCGAGCTGGGAATCGAACCCACGACTGAAGCATTCCTGGGTTAGAGGCTCAATGCGGCGTGGGTTCGAGGCATGCATTGAGTCGTGTGTTCGAGACTCAATGCGGCAGTCCAAAAATTCCAGAGCTAGGAATCGAACCCATGAATGCCGCATAACGTGCTGTACGTGCTGCATAACGCGCTCTACGACTGAGCTACTCTGGGACGATTCCCAGATGAAATTTCTCGCATTAGAACCGTTGACATTTATCATCTTCCTCTGCAAACCACAGATGGAACAGATGAAACAATTAATTCGTGACAACTCCGTTACGCTGCGGAATTTATACATATTTTAGAAAGTGTTTCTATCAACCTTTCAAGTTATTAGGCAATATCGAATATTTAGGCTGATTTTATTTTTTACCATCTATGCGAAAAATTCCACAACTGGGAATCGAACACACGACTGCCACATTCGTGGGTTAGTGGCTCAATGCGGCCTGGGTTCGAGGCATGCATTGAGTCGTGGGTTCGAGGCTCAATGCGGCAGTCTAAAAATTCCAGAGCTGATGCAAAATCGTTTAAAAGCAAAAAGTTTCCAGAAGAGATTTAATCCAAAAGAAAAGGCACACACGGGATCAAAGTATCATCACTTAATTAATTCTTGAATGGCAGACAAACATTAAAATTTAATGTACAATGTAAACAGTTTTACCATATTAAATGTTATTCATTTTTAGAAGAACGCATGAACATTGTTTTTTTTTTTTTTTTTTCCCAGTGGAATTTAGATTTTGATGAGTAATGTGTGGATGTATTTTTTGTCCTTAGCCGTACCCCCATTAAAATTTAATTTGCAATGTAAACAGTTTTATCATATTAAATGTTATTCATTTTTGGAAGAACACATGAACATTGTTGAGTTTTTTATTTTTATTTTTTTTTTTTCCACTGGAATTTAAATTTTGATGAGTGATGTGTGGATGTATTTTTTGTCCTTAGCCGTCCTCAACCTTTCAAGTTATTAGGCAATATCGAGTGTTTAGGCTGATTTTATTTTTTACCATCTATGCGAAAAATTCCACAGCTGGGAATCGAACACACGACTGTCACATTCGTGGAGGGTGGTTAGTGGTCAATGCGGCTGGGTTTGCGGCATGCATTGAGTCGTGGGTTCGAGGCTCAATGCGGCAGTCTAAAAATTCCAGAGCTGATGCAAAATCGTTTAAAAGCAAAAGTTTCCACGCGTTTCCAGAAGAGATTTAATCCAAAACAAAAGGCACACACGGGATCAAAGTATCATCACTTAATTAATTCTTGAATGGCAGACAAACATTAAAATTTAATGTACAATGTAAACAGTTTTACCATATTAAATGTTATTCATTTTTAGAAGAACGCATGAACATTTTTTTTTTTTTTTTCCCACTGGAATTTAGATTTTGATGAGTAATGTGTGGATGTATTTTTTGTCCTTAGCCGTACCCCCATTAAAATTTAATGTACATTAAAATTTAATGTGCAATGTAAACAGTTTTATCATATTAAATGTTATTCATTTTTGGAAGAACGCATGAACATTGTTGAGTTTTTTATTTTTTTTTTTTCCACTGGAATTTAAATTTTGATGAGTGATGTGTGGATGTATTTTTTGTCCTTAGCCGTACCCCCCCCCCCTCCCCCCCCCCCGCCCCCCCCCCCCCTGCCTCACTCGGCAGAAGGCAGATTCGAACGCAAGACTGCCAGTTCTCGAGCCGCATGCTCTACCGACTGTACAAGCGTGAATCAACAGAAAATCGTTCATATTCGAAGTGTACTCTTTGAAATGGAGACTAAGAAAATTTTATCGCAGACTGGTTAGCACTGCTTTTCATGAATTTTAGTTAATTTTTTTCCTTAAGCCAATTTAATAAAAAGTAAATGAAAAAAGAATGCGCGAGTGTTTTTTCTGCGCTTGGGGATGGTGGGAGACGAAACGAAGGTAACTACTGGGATGCTCGAGTTATTTTATTTTATTTCTCGGAGTTTGCAAGGCAGCGATGCTCACTCTGCTGACTGTGAATGGTGCCATTAATTTAAATTGTCAAAATGAATGAATTTCACATTTCCGAGGACATGAGTGATCGATATGTATTAACCTTGTCGAGTTTCTGATGATTGTTTTCCCTGTATTAATAGGTTTTGGTTTAGTATACCCATGGCAAGGGTAAATTTTAATCTTTTGTGTTTTAAAGAATTATTCTAATAATCAAAGTAATAATCACGGGATCCAGGGGGGGGAAGGCATACACTTGGGGATGGGAGCCCCCCCTTACGCCATGCCACTGCGAACATCCCCCACTTCCGACTTGTTTTTTTTTCCCTCCGGAGGATGGTGGTTTTGACGAGGGGCATGTGAACGCTTGCTTTTAGAATTGCCTGACATTTGTGCGCCGGTGTTTTTTCTGCGCTTGGGGATGGTGCGAGACGAATGTGAACGCTTGCTTTTAGAATTGCCTGACATTTGTGCGCCGGTGTTTTTTCTGCGCTGGGGATGGTGCGAGACGAAAGGAAGGTAACTATACTCGTATGTTCGCGTTATTTTATTTCTCGGAGTTTGCAAGGCAGCGAAGCTCACTCTGCTGACTGTGAATGGTTCCGTGAATTTAAATTGTCGAGATGAATGAATTTCGCATTTCTGAGGGGATGAGTGATCGACACGTATGAACATTGTCGGGTTTCTGATGATTGTTTTCCCTTTGGTTTAGTATACCCATGGCAAGGGTAAATTTTAATCTTTTGTGTTTTAACGAATTATTCTAATAATCAAAGTAGGCAGCAGCAGGGGATCCAGGGGGGCACATGCCTGGGTATGGGAGCCCCCCCCTTACGCCATGCCACTGCGAACATCCCCCACTTCCGACTTGTTTTTTTTTCCCTCCGGAGGATGGTGGTTTTGACGAGTGGCATGTGAACGCTTGCTTTTAGAATTGCCTGACATTTGTGCACCGGTGTTTTTTCTGCGCTTGGGGATGGTGCGAGACGAAAGGAAGGTAACTATACTCGTATGTTCGCGTTATTTTATTTCTCGGAGTTTGCAAGGCAGCGAAGCTCACTCTGCTGACTGTCAATGGTTCCGTGAATTTAAATTGTCGAGATGAATGAATTTCGCATTTCTGAGGGGATGAGTGATCGACACGTATGAACGTTGTCGGGTTTCTGATGATTGTTTTCCCTTTGGTTTAGTATACCCATGGCAAGGGTAAATTTTAATCTTTTGTGTTTGAACGAATTATTCTAATAATCAAAGTAGGCAGCAGCAGGGGATCCAGGGGGCACATGCCTGGGTATGGGAGCCCCCCCCTTACGCCATGCCACTGCGAACATCCCCACTTCCGACTTGTTTTTTTTTCCCTCCGGAGGATGGTGGTTTTGACGAGGGGCATGTGAACGCTTGCTTTTAGAATTGCCTGACATTTGTGCGCCGGTGTTTTTTCTGCGCTTGGGGATGGTGCGAGACGAAAGGAAGGTAACTATACTCGTATGTTCGCGTTATTTTATTTCTCGGAGTTTGCAAGGCAGCGAAGCTCACTCTGCTGACTGTCAATGGTTCCGTGAATTTAAATTGTCGAGATGAATGAATTTCGCATTTCTGAGGGGATGAGTGATCGACACGTATGAACGTTGTCGAGTTTCTGATGATTGTTTTGCCTTTGGTTTAGTATACCCAAGGCAAGGGTAAATTTTAATCTTTTGTGTTTTAAAGAATTATTCTAATAATCAAAGTGTGGGGGGAGCAAGCAAATATCTTTGGAAGGTTTTCTTCCAAAGATATTTGCTGTTTTAAAACTGTGTTTAAATTGTATATTATCCATCCTCTTGAGCTTTCGAAGGTTTTCTTTGAATATTTCCTTCTTTCAATAACATTCATACTACATTTCATTATCTGCCCCGTATGCGAGAATAATTTGTGTTTGTTCGTACCATGAGTTTTGGAAGGTTTTCTTCCAGAGACATTTGCTATTTTAAAACTGTGTTTAAATTGTATATTAAATTTTAATGTATGCCGTCTAAGAATGCATTATGTGATAATTCAGAATTCATTACGTGATAATGTTTTGATTCGGTGAGTGAGTTGTGTTTTGGAAGGTTTTCTTCGAATAGCATTTAATATGGCAAGCTGTTCAAATTGTATACTAAAGTTTAATGTTTCTGCGCTTCGAAACCGACAGTTCGATTGCCGCTGCAGGCCGTTTAAGAGGGTGGGAGAATTGGGGGTGGGCGAGGAAATATCTTTGGAAGGTTTTCTTCCAAAGATATTTGCTGTTATAAAACTGTGTTTAAATTGTATATTATCCATCCTCTTGAGCTTTCGAAGGTTTTCTTTGAATATTTCCTTCTTTTCAATAACATTCATACTACATTTCATTATCTGCCCCGTATGCGAGAATAATTTGTGTTTGTTCGTACCATGAGTTTTGGAAGGTTTTCTTCCAGAGACATTTGCCATTTTAAAACTGTGTTTAAATTGTATATTAAATTTTAATGTATGCCGTCTAAGAATGCATTATGTGATAATTCAGAATTCATTACGTGATAATGTTTTGATTCGGTGAGTGAGTTGTGTTTTGGAAGGTTTTCTTCGAATAGCATTTAATATGGCAAGCTGTTCAAATTGTATACTAAAGTTTAATGTTTCTGCGCTTCGAAACCGACAGTTCGATTGCCGCTGCAGGCCGTTTAAGAGGGTGGGAGAATTGGGGGTGGGCGAGGAAATATCTTTGGAAGGTTTTCTTCCAAAGATATTTGCTGTTTTAAAACTGTGTTTAAATTGTATATTATCCATCCTCTTGAGCTTTCGAAGGTTTTCTTTGAATATTTCCTTCTTTTCAATAACATTCATACTACATTTCATTATCTGCCCCGTATGCGAGAATAATTTGTCTTTGTTCGTGCCATGAGTTTTGGAAGGTTTTCTTCCAGAGACATTTGCCATTTTAAAACTGTGTTTATATTGTATATTAAATTTTAATGTATGCCGTCTAAGAATGCATTATGTGTTAATTCAGAATTCATTACGTGATAATGTTTTGATTCGGTGAGTGAGTTGTGTTTTGGAAGGTTTTCTTCGAATAACATTTAATATGGCAAGCTGTTCAAATTGTATACTAAAGTTTAATGTTTGTGCGCTTCGAAACCGACAGTTCGATTGCCGCTGCAGGCCGTTTAAGAGGGTGGGAGAATTGGGGGTGGGCGAGGAAATATCTTTGGAAGGTTTTCTTCCAAAGATATTTGCTGTTTTAAAACTGTGTTTAAATTGTATATTATCCATCCTCTTGAGCTTTCGAAGGTTTTCTTTGAATATTTCCTTCTTTTCAATAACATTCATACTACATTTCATTATCTGCCCCGTATGCGAGAATAATTTGTCTTTGTTCGTGCCATGAGTTTTGGAAGGTTTTCTTCCAGAGACATTTGCCATTTTAAAACTGTGTTTATATTGTATATTAAATTTTAATGTATGCCGTCTAAGAATGCATTATGTGATAATTCAGAATTCATTACGTGATAATGTTTTGAATCGGTGAGTGAGTTGTGTTTTGGAAGGTTTTCTTCGAATAACATTTAATATGGCAAGCTGTTCAAATTGTATACTAAAGTTTAATGTTTGTGCGCTTCGAAACCGACAGTTCGATTGCCGCTGCAGGCCGTTTAAGAGAGTGGGAGAATTGGGGGTGGGCGAGGAAATATCTTTGGAAGGTTTTCTTCCAAAGATATTTGCTGTTTTAAAACTGTGTTTAAATTGTATATTAGCCATCCTCTTGAGCTTTCGAAGGTTTTCTTTGAATATTTCCTTCTTTTCAATAACATTCATACTACATTTCATTATCTGCCCCGTATGCGAGAATAATTTGTCTTTGTTCGTGCCATGAGTTTTGGAAGGTTTTCTTCCAGAGACATTTGCCATTTTAAAACTGTGTTTATATTGTATATTAAATTTTAATGTATGCCGTCTAAGAATGCATTATGTGATAATTCAGAATTCATTACGTGATAATGTTTTGATTCGGTGAGTGAGTTGTGTTTTGGAAGGTTTTCTTCGAATAACATTTAATATGGCAAGCTGTTCAAATTGTATACTAAAGTTTAATGTTTGTGCGCTTCGAAACCGACAGTTCGATTGCCGCTGCAGGCCGTTTAAGAGGGTGGGAGAATTGGGGGTGGGCGAGGAAATATCTTTGGAAGGTTTTCTTCCAAAGATATTTGCTGTTTTAAAACTGTGTTTAAATTGTATATTAGCCCTCCTCTTGAGCTTTCGAAGGTTTTCTTTGAATATTTCCTTCTTTTCAATAACATTCATACTACATTTCATTATCTGCCCCGTATGCGAGAATAATTTGTCTTTGTTCGTGCCATGAGTTTTGGAAGGTTTTCTTCCAGAGACATTTGCCATTTTAAAACTGTGTTTATATTGTATATTAAATTTTAATGTATGCCGTCTAAGAATGCATTATGTGTTAATTCAGAATTCATTACGTGATAATGTTTTGATTCGGTGAGTGAGTTGTGTTTTGGAAGGTTTTCTTCGAATAGCATTTAATATGGCAAGCTGTTCAAATTGTATACTAAAGTTTAATGTTTGTGCGCTTCGAAACCGACAGTTCGATTGCCGCTGCAGGCCGTTTAAGAGGGTGGGAGAATTGGGGGTGGGCGAGGAAATATCTTTGGAAGGTTTTCTTCCAAAGATATTTGCTGTTTTAAAACTGTGTTTAAATTGTATATTATCCATCCTCTTGAGCTTTCGAAGGTTTTCTTTGAATATTTCCTTCTTTTCAATAACATTCATACTACATTTCATTATCTGCCCCGTATGCGAGAATAATTTGTCTTTGTTCGTGCCATGAGTTTTGGAAGGTTTTCTTCCAGAGACATTTGCCATTTTAAAACTGTGTTTATATTGTATATTAAATTTTAATGTATGCCGTCTAAGAATGCATTATGTGATAATTCAGAATTCATTACGTGATAATGTTTTGATTCGGTGAGTGAGTTGTGTTTTGGAAGGTTTTCTTCGAATAACATTTAATATGGCAAGCTGTTCAAATTGTATACTAAAGTTTAATGTTTGTGCGCTTCGAAACCGACAGTTCGATTGCCGCTGCAGGCCGTTTAAGAGAGTGGGAGAATTGGGGGTGGGCGAGGAAATATCTTTGGAAGGTTTTCTTCCAAAGATATTTGCTGTTTTAAAACTGTGTTTAAATTGTATATTAGCCCTCCTCTTGAGCTTTCGAAGGTTTTCTTTGAATATTTCCTTCTTTTCAATAACATTCATACTACATTTCATTATCTGCCCCGTATGCGAGAATAATTTGTCTTTGTTCGTGCCATGAGTTTTGGAAGGTTTTCTTCCAGAGACATTTGCCATTTTAAAACTGTGTTTATATTGTATATTAAATTTTAATGTATGCCGTCTAAGAATGCATTATGTGATAATTCAGAATTCATTACGTGATAATGTTTTGATTCGGTGAGTGAGTTGTGTTTTGGAAGGTTTTCTTCGAATAACATTTAATATGGCAAGCTGTTCAAATTGTATACTAAAGTTTAATGTTTGTGCGCTTCGAAACCGACAGTTCGATTGCCGCTGCAGGCCGTTTAAGAGAGTGGGAGAATTGGGGTGGGCGAGGAAATATCTTTGGAAGGTTTTCTTCCAAAGATATTTGCTGTTTTAAAACTGTGTTTAAATTGTATATTAGCCCTCCTCTTGAGCTTTCGAAGGTTTTCTTTGAATATTTCCTTCTTTTCAATAACATTCATACTACATTTCATTATCTGCCCCGTATGCGAGAATAATTTGTCTTTGTTCGTGCCATGAGTTTTGGAAGGTTTTCTTCCAGAGACATTTGCCATTTTAAAACTGTGTTTATATTGTATATTAAATTTTAATGTATGCCGTCTAAG
>JAWZYV010017439.1:0-5000 GCA_038373885.1 Cheiracanthium punctorium | reverse complement strand
GAAAAATCAGTGCTCAATGTGTCCTGCAATTCACACCAAGTCTCGCAGCTGGCTGCGTTCTTCATCGACCCGTGAGCCGAGTGATCCACTGCTCAGAGTTGTGTTTCAAGTTTCTGGCGGACTCTGGGATTTCTCCCTTCGTCCTTAGCAATTTCGAGAGTTTGTCAGGATTCTCCGTTTCCGGAGAAGTTTGAGGTTGAATGTCGGTTCGCTTCCAACCGCGGGGACTCCCCCACGGGGGGGAGTCGAAAGGTCATGAACCCGTAGTTCGAGGTCACGAACCGGTCGCTCCGGCGGGGAATCCGCCTCGAGGCGGACGGGAGCCCTCAAAAACTCGCCGCCGGAGTAAAGTGGGGAACCAAGGAGGCGGACTGTCCCCGGCGTTATCGGGACAGCCTCTTCAAGCCTAGCGCGCCCTAGGGCGCACCCCCTTCAACCGCTCGTCTGGCGGCAAGGGCAGCCGAGGCACCTCATGTTACGTTCCCCGTGCGTTCGAAACGGAGCCGTGGGGCTCCGAGTTTGGATTTTTTTACTCGCTCTCGTGCTGGTGCACGACACGGTAATGATCCTTCCGCAGGTTCACCTACGGAAACCTTGTTACGACTTTTACTTCCTCTAAATGATCAAGTTTGGTCATCTTTCCGGCACGCCGGCGCGACCCGAAGGCCGCTCCGAGCGCCAGTCCGAAGACCTCACTAAATCATTCAATCGGTAGTAGCGACGGGCGGTGTGTACAAAGGGCAGGGACGTAATCAACACGAGCTGATGACTCGTGCTTACTGGGAATTCCTCGTTCAAGGAAAACAATTACAATTTCCTATCCCCAGCACGAAGGAGGTTCAACGGGTTACCCAGTCCTGTCGGACAGGGAAAGCACACGCTGATTCCTTCAATGTAGCGCGCGTGCGGCCCCGGACATCTAAGGGCATCACAGACCTGTTATTGCTCTGTCTCGTGCGGCTAAACGCCGCTTGTCCCTCTAAGAAGAACGCCCGGCAGAGTGGACCGGGACGTCTATTTAGTAGGCTAGAGTCTCGTTCGTTATCGGAATTAACCAGACAAATCGCTCCACCAACTAAGAACGGCCATGCACCACCACCCACAGAATCAAGAAAGAGCTCTTAATCTGTCAATCCTTCCTGTGTCCGGGCCGGGTAAGTTTCCCCGTGTTGAGTCAAATTAAGCCGCAGGCTCCATTCCTGGTGGTGCCCTTCCGTCAATTCCTTTAAGTTTCAGCTTTGCAACCATACTTCCCCCGGAACCCAAAAGCTTTGGTTTCCCGGAAGCTGCCCGGCGTGTCATTTGAGGAACACAGCCGGATCGCTGGCTGGCATCGTTTATGGTTAGAACTAGGGCGGTATCTGATCGCCTTCGAACCTCTAACTTTCGTTCTTGATTAATGGAAACATTCTTGGCAAATGCTTTCGCAGTAGTTCGTCTTGCGACGGTCCAAGAATTTCACCTCTAGCGTCGCAATACGAATGCCCCCGTCTGTCCCTCTTAATCATTACCTCGTGTTCCGAAAACCAACAAAATAGAACCGAGGTCCTATTCCATTATTCCATGCACCATTATTCAGGCGTCGCGCCTGCTTTGAGCACTCTAATTTTTTCAAAGTAAACTTGCCGGTCACCCAAGACAACCGGTGAAGATCATCAAGAGAAACCGGCTGGCTGTTCAGAACAAGCAGTAACCACCGGTAAGTGGACCGCCCGTCTGGAACTGAGATCCAACTACGAGCTTTTTAACCGCAACAACTTTAATATACGCTATTGGAGCTAGAATTACCGCGGCTGCTGGCACTAGACTTGCCCTCCAATGGATCCTCGTTAAAGGATTTAGAGTGTACTCATTCCAATTACGGGGTCTCAAAAGAGTCCCGTATTGTTATTTTTCGTCACTACCTCCCCGTTCTGGGAGTGGGTAATTTGCGCGCCTGCTGCCTTCCTTGGATGTGGTAGCCGTTTCTCAGGCTCCCTCTCCGGAATCGAACCCTGATTCCCCGTTACCCGTTACGACCATGGTAGGCGCGTAACCTACCATCGAAAGTTGATAAGGCAGACACTTGAAAGATACGTCGCCGGGACGGGCCCGTGCGATCAGCCCAAAGTTATACAGAGTCACCACAGTTTACGGACCGAAGTCCGATTGGTTTTGGTCTAATAAAAGCGCTCGTCCCCGAAGGTCGGAGCTCTGCTGCATGTATTAGCTCTAGAATTGCCACAGTTATCCAAGTAGTAAGGTACGATCCAAGGAACCATAACTGATTTAATGAGCCATTCGCGGTTTCGCCTTAATACGGCATGTACTTAGACATGCATGGCTTAATCTTTGAGACAAGCATATGACTACTGGCAGGATCAACCAGGTATCTTCTCCGTCAAAGAGAAGGTTCGAATCGCAGCCGACTCGAATCCCGAACTCGTGGCGCGCCTCTCCGAAGGGAGAGGCGCGGACCCCGCAGCGACGGCGGGATCCACGTTTTATCACCACGTGCGAGAGATTCTCGTCATCGCGTTCGGTAGCAGTTCGAAACTCACGACGTCCCCGCCGGCATCAGCGCCGGGAGGTTTGCGTACGTGGGCGTCGAGCGGTTTGTGCGTCGGACGCAGGGGCAGAAAACCCTTCATCTCAACACGCTCCTCCTTCAGAGACTGCGGCACTCAGTCCGAGACTCTGGAAGATTCGCCGTGGAAGACTGAGATTGCGGGGCAGGCAGGAGTGGAGCGCCAGTCGGGCGCCGGACACTCAAAGTCTTTTCAATTCGAGACAGAAAGTCTCGATCGACTTGTCGACGACTTGCAATTCCCATACGGTGACCGTTAGTTGAAACTGCAAGCCGTATGAGAAAACAATCGGAAAAGAGGCCGAAACCCCAATCCTCTTGTCTTCTCACAGACACCACCTGCTCCACATGTAACGCGAAAGTGCTGCATCAACAAAAAATGGCCGCCGGAAACGACGTCGACTTCCGCCGATACTTCCGGTGCCAAATATGTCCACGATGCGCAAAATCGTAATCCTCGAAAATCATATGCTGTTTGACCGGAGTTTTCCGCATTAATTTCGAGGTATCGTGGTCTCGCACTTTTGTCCTTCCAAAATTTTTTCTTCGTACTACTATATTTGAACTTTGATAAAATAAACTCGCTTAAATTTTTTTTCACACGTTTTGGTGTTTAGAGGCTCTTGACGCCCTTCCCTACACTTAAAAGGCATCATCCGAAAAGTTTCGCGATTATCCGGCAAAGTTTTTTTTTTCGTAACTTTGAAACTTTTTACAGCGTCATAGGATTAAAACCTGCCTTCTGAAAACGAACGCAATCCATCGGAGCACGCTAACACACAGAAATTTACGCAAAATTTTTTCGCACGTTCTGGTGTTTAGAGGTTTATGAAGCTCTTCCCCACACTTAAACGGCATCGTCCGAAAAGTTTCGCGATTATCCGGCAATTTTTTTTTTTTCGGGAGTTTGAAATTTTTTGCCGAAATGCCATCGGAACACGCGAACACAAAATTTCGCTTTTTTTTCGGAACTTTGAAACTTTTTCAAGCGTCATAGGATTAAAACCTGCCTTCTAAACACGAATGCAAGCAATCGGAGCACGCTAACACGCAAAAATTCACTTAAAATTTTTTCGCACGTTTTGGTGTTGAGAGGCTCTTAAAGCCCTTCCCCACACTTATAAGACATCGTTCGAAAAGTTTCGCGGTTATCCGGCAATTTTTTTTTTTTCGGAACTTTGAAAATTTTTCCAGCGTCATAGGATTTTAAAACTTGCCCTCTGAACACGAACAGAAGCCATCGGAACACGCGAACACACAGAAATTCTCTTGGGGGAAATTTTTTTGCGCGTTCTGGTGTTCAAAGGCTCTTAAAGCCCTTCCCTACACTCTAAAAGGGGCAGAGTAAGGTTTAGAGATCCGCCGCTATGAATTTTCATGACGATCCGCTGCATAGTCCTGAAGTTGATGCGCTGCAGCGCCACCTAGTAGTGAGTAACACCTAAATGAAGTCAGAGTATATTCTCCATGCTCAAATGTGTCAGTATAAAATTTTTATAGCGGTCGGCCCAGCGGTATCGAAGTTGATGCGCTGCAGCGCCACCTAGCAGTGAGTAACATCTAAATGAAGTCAGAGTATATTCTCCATGCTCAAATGTGTCAGTATAAAATTTTTATAGCGGTCGGCCAAGCGGTATCGAAGTTGATGCGCTGCAGCGCCACCTAGCAGTGAGTAACATCTAAATGAAGTCAGAGTATATTCTCCATGCTCAAATGTGTCAGTATAAAATTTTTATAGCGGTCGGCCAAGCGGTATCGAAGTTGATGCGCTGCAGCGCCACCTAGCAGTGAGTAACATCTAAATGAAGTTAGAATATATTCTCCATGCTCAAATGTGTCAGTATAAAATTTTTATAGCGGTCGGCCCAGCGGTATCGAAGTTGATGTTCTGCAGCGCCACCTAGCAGTGAGTAACATCTAAATGAAGTCAGAGTATATTCTCCATGCTCAAATGTGTCAGTATAAAATTTTTATAGCGGTCGGCCAAGCGGTATCGAAGTTGATGCGCTGCAGCGCCACCTAGCAGTGAGTAACATCTAAATGAAGTCAGAGTATATTCTCCATGCTCAAATGTGTCAGTATAAAATTTTTATAGCGGTCGGCCCAGCGGTATCGAAGTTGATGCGCTGCAGCGCCACCTAGTGGTGATTAAGATCAAAAGTAACAGAGAATATATTCTTCTCTCTCAAATGTGCAATTATAAAAAATTGTATGCCGATCGGTCCAACGGCATAGAAGTTTATGCGCTGCAGCGCCATCTAGCGTCGAGTTAAAGCAGAACGGCTAATCTAAAACTATCGTGCGTCCTCAAATGTCCATGCGTACTAATTTTCATCAAAAACGGTATTTTCACAGCAAGCGGTCCAACGGAATAGAACCCGACGCTCTTCAGCGTCACCTTGCGGCAATTTATGGCAAAATGGACTGCGTAAAA